>JALLBH010000240.1:5000-20000 GCA_036940005.1 Skeletonema menzelii | reverse complement strand
TGCCCAAATGAAATGTGCACCTAAGAAAATTAAACCATATGCTGAAGATGCTGAACCGTACGATTGAATTACTTGAGAAGCTTGTGACCATAAGAAGTCACGTAACCATCCATTAATTGTAATTGAACTTTGTGCAAAGTTTCCACCAGTAATATGTGAAATTGCACCATCTGGTGTAATTGTCCCCCAAACATCTGATTGCATTTTCCAACTGAAGTGGAAGATTACAACTGAAATTGAGTTGTACATCCAGAATAAGCCTAAGAAAACATGATCCCAACTTGAACTTTGACATGTACCACCACGGCCCGGACCATCACAAGGGAATCGGAAACCTAAATTTGCTTTATCTGGAATTAATTTTGAACTACGTGCATATAATACACCTTTCAATAAAATTAATACTGTTACATGGATTGTAAAAGCATGAATGTGGTGTACCATAAAGTCAGCAGTACCTAATTTAATTGGCATCATTGCAATTTTTCCACCAACTTCAATTACATCACCACCAAAAGCATAACTTGTTGTTGCTAAAGCATTTGGCGCTGTTGTTCCTGGTGCTAATAAATGAATGTTTTGAATCCATTGAGCAAAAATTGGTTGTAATTGGATTGCTTTATCCGAAAACATATCTTGAGGTCTTCCTAATGCTCGCATTGTATCATTATGGATATAGAAACCAAAAGCATGACAACCTAAGAAAATACAAACCCAATTTAAATGAGAGATGATTGCATCACGGTGACGTAAAACACGATCTAATAAATTGTTGTAATTATTTGCCGGCGTGTAATCACGTACCATGAAAATAGCACCGTGTGCTGCACCACCAACTACACAGAACCCACCGATCCACATATGGTGTGTGAATAAAGATAATTGTGTAGCGTAATCCGTTGCAAGGTAAGGATATGGTGGCATTGCATACATATGATGCGCAACAATAATACTTAAAGAACCCATCATTGCTAAATTAATAGCTAATTGAGCATGCCATGAAGTTGTTAAGATTTCGTATAAGCCTTTGTGACCTTCACCTGTGAATGGACCTTTATGAGCTTCTAAGATTTCTTTCATATTATGACCGATACCCCAATTTGTACGGTACATATGACCAGCAATAATAAATAAAACTGCTAATGCTAAATGGTGGTGTGCAATATCACTTAACCATAAACCACCAGTTACAGGGTTTAATCCACCTTTAAATGTTAAGAAATCTGAGTATTCACCCCAGTTTCCACCAAAGAATGGTGCTAATCCTTTACCAAAACTTGGATATAACTGTGCCATTAAATCACGGTTAATTAAGAATTCATGAGGTAATGGAATTTCTTGTGGTGAAACACCTGCATCTAATAATTTATTAATTGGTAAAGCAATGTGAATTTGATGACCAGACCATGATAAACAACCTAAACCTAATAAACCAGCTAAATGGTGATTCATCATTGATTCTGCATTTTGGAACCATTCTAATTTTGGTGCTGCTTTATGGTAATGGAACCAACCAGCAAATAACATAATTGCTGACATTGCTAAACCACCAATTGCTGTCCAATATAATTCTACTTCACTAGTAATTCCTTCTGCTCTCCACATCTGGAACCAACCTGATGTTGTTTGGATACCTTGGAAATTTCCTCCAACGTCAGCATTTAAAATTTCTTGACCAACGATTGGCCAAACTACTTGTGAACTTTGTTTAATACCAATTGGGTCTGTTAACCAAGAAGAATAGTTAGAGAAATATGCACCATGGAAATGCATACCACTAATCCATAAAAAGATGATTGCTAATTGACCAAAATGTGCACTAAAAATTTTACGAGAAACTTCTTCTAATGAGCTTGTTTGACTATCAAAATCATGAGCATCAGCATGTAAGTTCCAAATCCATGTAGTTGTCTTTGGGCCTTTAGCTAAAGTTCTTGAAAAATGTCCTGGTTGGGCCCATTTTGCGAAACTAGTTTCGACAGCGTCTTTTTCTACAAAAACTTGGACGTTTTTTGAACGACGCTCTGTTGAGCTTATTGCCATTGATTTTCTCCTTTTGGGAGACGGAAATCTATGAAACCCTCATAAAAAATAAAAAATAGTTAATCCGTTTATCTATTTGTTAAATACGAGTTTTCATAATATATTATACATGATTTTTAATTATATATTTACATAATCGAACAAATTTTTATATTTTAGTTAAGACAAACACCTATAAATTTTTAAAGTTTATTTCATTTTATATCGGGATAGTAGGATTTGAACCTACGGCACCCTGCTCCCAAAGCAGGTACTCTACCAAACTGAGCTATATCCCGTTCTTACGTTAGTAACAAGATAAACTATATCATATATATAAAATTATGTTAAGATCTTAACTTATTAATAATACTAGAATTTAAATTAGCTGACCAATTCACTTAGTGAACTTAATAAAAATATTTTTTAGAAAACTTTATTACTTTTAAAAATCCTTTTATTATTAATACTATTTTTACTTTTTAATTCACTCATAGAAAAAATTTAGTTTAAAATATAATATAAAAAAATAAGTAACAATAAATCAATCTTTCGATTATCAAAACTTGACATATCCATATCCTATATGGATAGTAAAATAAATAAATTATTTTTAAAAATAAATTTAAAAGATGGTTTTTAACAACCGTATCAAAGAAGTACAAAAATTAGTTTATGATGGTTTTAATATAGTTTTTAATTCCATTGCTAAATTTTTAGGTTACCCAGATGTTCCTGGAATGCCGATTTTTCCACTAGACGCAAAGTCACGAGAGCAATTCACGGTTCAAGATTTATTACCTAAACATATTACAGAGATACCGCCTAATCAAGCACAACGTCCTGAAACCCTAACTGAAGCATTGTTTGGTACCTTTCCGTATACAATGCCAATTGAAAAACATTTTTACCAACATAAAGCAGAAGGTTATTATAACTTTTATGTTGAAAATTACCGAAATATGTATTTTTTACCAGACTGGTTGTCAGGCTATATTCAAATTCATTTTAATATAACAGTTGACCATTCTAATTTAGAATTATGTCGTGATGTATTTTTTTATGTCGTATTACTTTATGGAGCAATTGTTAGCTTAAGAACAATGTTATTTTGGATGCTTGCTATAAATCCTTATACGTATCCATGGGTATTTGCTGTTGATTTTGTAGATTGGATTTATGATGGGTTAGCTGGTATATTACCATGTATTGTTGGGATTGATTTAGTACCAACTTTTTTAGGTATGTTAATTGGAAAAATTGCAGATTCAGTAAACCATTTAGTTTTTACAATGCCATTTTTGCCTAGTGAAGGTAATAAAGTTAAAATGTTAATTGATGGTGAATTAAAAGATGTTGTCCAATTTCATTATTTACCATATTTATGGTATAAGTACCCAATCCCACTAAACCTTCGAGAATTTTGGTATTCAGAACGCCCGGATATATTGAATTTTATGGAAAAAAATTACGGTCAATTCGGGATAAATTTCCAACCATTATTATCAGATTCTGAAGTCAGTCCTATTTTAGATTCAACAGGTTTAACTGATTCCCTAGTTATTCATTCTAAAGATTTTTTTGGACTTCTGTAAAAATACTAAGGCTAACTTTGAACAAAAAATTCTTAATTTTATTTATGGATTTCTTTTTTTTCTACTTTATAGACAAAGGAATTCATAAATAAAACTATTTTTTATCTTCCTTGTTTAATTATTTACCTTTATTAAATTATTTATTTTCAAAACTAAATTAATATTTAATTTAAATAATAAATAATTTAATAGTTAATAAATTATTATTATTTTAAGAGGGGTATAATTATCTTTAGATTTAATTTTCACTTTTAAGTGATAAATAAAAAGTAATTTATGGATATTTTAAGAGAGTTTGATCCTGGCTCAGGATGAACGCTGGCGGTATGCCTAACACATGCAAGTCGTACGAGAGTTTTTAACTCTAGTGGCGGACGGGTGAGTAACACGTGAGAATTTGCCTTTAGGAGGGGGATAACAATTGGAAACGAATGCTAATACCCCATATGCTTTCGAGTGAAATGGATTTATATTTATCCGCCTAAAGAGAAGCTCGCGGCTGATTAGCTTGTTGGTAAGGTAAGAGCTTACCAAGGCGACGATCAGTATCTGGTTTGAGAGGACGATCAGACACACTGGAACTGAGACACGGTCCAGACTCCTACGGGAGGCAGCAGTGGGGAATTTTCCGCAATGGGCGAAAGCCTGACGGAGCAATACCGCGTGAGGGAAGACTGCCTATGGGTTGTAAACCTCTTTTTTCAGGGAGGAATAAATGACGTGTACCTGAAGAATAAGCATCGGCTAACTCCGTGCCAGCAGCCGCGGTAAGACGGAGGATGCAAGTGTTATCCGGAATCACTGGGCGTAAAGCGTCTGTAGGTGGTTTAATAAGTCAACTGTTAAATCTTGAGGCTCAACTTCAAAATCGCAGTGTCAGCTCGTGTCGTGAGATGTTGGGTTAAGTCCCGCAACGAGCGCAACCCTTGTTTTTAGTTGCCTTTTATGGAACTCTAAAAAGACTGCCGGTTATAAACCGGAGGAAGGTGGGGATGACGTCAAGTCAGCATGCCCCTTACACCCTGGGCTACACACGTGCTACATTGGGCGAGACAATGAGATGCAAATCTGTGAAGACTAGCTAATCTATAAACTCGTTCTAAGTTCGGATTGTAGGCTGCAACTCGCCTACATGAAGGTGGAATCGCTAGTAATCGCTGGTCAGCTATACAGCGGTGAATTCGTTCCCGGGCCTTGTACACACCGCCCGTCACACCATGGAAGCTGGTTATGCCCGAAGTCATTACTCTAACCATTTGGGGGAGGGTGCCTAAGGTAGAATTAGTGACTGGGGTGAAGTCGTAACAAGGTAACCGTACTGGAAGGTGCGGTTGGATCACCTCCTTTTTTAAAAAGATTTTAAAAATTTTGGTCGATATTAATGTTTTGAATTGAAAGATTCAAAGGGCTATTAGCTCAGTTGGTTAGAGCGCACCCCTGATAAGGGTGAGGTCTCTGGTTCAAATCCAGAATGGCCCAGCGGGGGTATAGCTCAGTTGGTAGAGCACCGCCTTTGCACGGCGGTTGTCAGCGGTTCGACTCCGCTTACCTCCAAATTTAAAAATAGTCTTTACTATTTTAAATTTATCTATTAAAACTAAAATGTTAGTTTCTGTGTTAAATTCAAGGAACTAAGAGTTTATGGGGGATACCTTGGCATTCAGAAGCGATGAAGGACGTGGTTACCGACGATACGCTTCGGGGAGCTGGAAACAAGCTATGATCCGGAGGTCTCCGAATGAGGCAACTTTTTAACTACTTATTGAATTCATAGATAAGAAAGAGCGAACCTAGAGAATTGAAACATCTTAGTACCTAGAGGAAAAGAAAGTAAAAACGATTCCCTGAGTAGCGGCGAGCGAAACGGGATTAGCCTAAACTTAATTACAAATTAAGGGTAGTGGGACAATAACAACAAATTTAATGGAACAATTAGAGGAATAAGTTTGGAATACTTAACCATAGGGAGTGATAGTCTCGTACTCGAAAATTGAACCAATTTAATTGTATCCCAAGTAGCATGGAGCACGTGAAATTCCGTGTGAATCTGCGAGGACCACCTCGTAAGGCTAAATATTCCTGAATGACCGATAGTGAAACAGTACCGTGAGGGAAAGGTGAAAAGAACCCCGGGAGGGGAGTGAAAAGAACATGAAACCATAAACTTACAAGCAGTAGGAGGACGACTAAAACGTCTGACTGCGTGCCTGTTGAAGAATGAGCCGGCGACTTATAGGTAGTGGCAGGTTAAGGTAGTGAATACCGAAGCCACAGTGAAAGCGAGCCTGAATAGGGCGTTTGTCACTAGTTATAGACCCGAACCCGGATGATCTAACCATGGGCAGGTTGAAGCTTGGGTAATACTAAGTGGAGGACCGAACCGACTGATGTTGAAAAATCAGCGGATGACTTGTGGTTAGGGGTGAAATGCCAATCGAATTCGGAGCTAGCTGGTTCTCCCCGAAATGCGTTTAGGCGCAGCGGTAGATGTTATAGTTTAGGGGTAAAGCACTGTTACGTATGCGGGCTGGTAATTCGGTACCAAATCGTTGCAAACTAAGAATACTAAATGTATAGTCTACCAGTAAGACTGTGGGGGATAAGCTCCATTGTCAAGAGGGAAACAGCCCAGAGCACCAGTTAAGGCCCTTAAATAATTGCTAAGTGGTAAAGGAGGTGGGAGTGCATAAACAATCAGGAGGTTTGCTTAGAAGCAGCAATCCTTTAAAGAGTGCGTAATAGCTCACTGATCGAGTAAACCTGCGCCGAAAATGTATGGGACTAAGTAATTTGCCGAAACTGTGCGATATATATTTATATATCGGTAGGGGAGCGTTCTGTTGTAGGTCGAAGTATTAGCGTAAGCGGATATGGACGAAGCAGAAGTGAGAATGTCGGCTTGAGTAACGAAAATATAGGTGGGAATCCTATACCCCGAAAACCCAAGGTTTCCTCCGGAAGGCTCGTCCGCGGAGGGTAAGTCAGGACCTAAGGCGAGGCTGAAAAGCGTAGTCGATGGACAACGGGTTAATATTCCCGTACCGTTTTTTATTGATATCGAGGGACGGAGAAGGCTAAGCTAGCCGGATATTGGTTTTACCGGTTTAAGCGTTCAAGATGTTGAGAAGCGGCGAAAACGCTTTGAGTTGAGACGTGAGTACGAGACGCTAAGGCGTCGAAGTAGTGGATGTCATACTTCCAAGAAAAGCTTGCACTGTCATAAATAAAAAACGCCTGTACCATAACCGACACAGGTGGGTAGGTAGAGTATACTAAGGGGCGCGAGATAACTCTCTCTAAGGAACTCGGCAAAATGACTCCGTAACTTCGGGAGAAGGAGTGCCTTATTCGTAAGGCTGCAATAACAAGATCCAAGCAACTGTTTATCAAAAACACAGGTCTCCGCTAAGTCGTAAGACGATGTATGGGGGCTGACGCCTGCCCAGTGCCAGAAGGTTAAAGAAGTCGGTTAGCATTAGCGAAGCTGGTAACTGAAGCCCTGGTGAACGGCGGCCGTAACTATAACGGTCCTAAGGTAGCGAAATTCCTTGTCGGGTAAGTTCCGACCCGCACGAAAGGCGTAATGATTTGGATACTGTCTCGGAGAGGGGCTCGGTGAAATAGACTTGTCTGTGAAGATGCGGACTACCTGCACCAGGACAGAAAGACCCTATGAAGCTTTACTGTAACTTGAAATTGAAATTGGACTTTATTCGCGCAGTATAGGTGGGAGGTGTTGATTATAATCTTGCGGGATTATTGGAGCCATCAGTGAGATACCACTCTTGTAATGTTAGATTTCTAACTTTGAATCATTATCTGGTCAAAGAACAGTTTCAGGCGGGCAGTTTGACTGGGGCGGTCGCCTCCCAAATGGTAACGGAGGCGTACAAAGGTTTCCTCTGAACGGGTAGAAATCGTATCTAGAGTGTAAAGGCATAAGGAAGCTTGACTGTGAGACCTACAAGTCGAGCAGGGACGAAAGTCGGTCTTAGTGATCTGACGGTACTGAGTGGAAAGGCCGTCACTCAACGGATAAAAGTTACTCTAGGGATAACAGGCTGATCTCCCCCAAGAGTTCACATCGACGGGGAGGTTTGGCACCTCGATGTCGGCTCATCGCATCCTGGGGCGGTAGTACGTCCCAAGGGTTGGGCTGTTCGCCCATGAAAGCGGTACGCGAGCTGGGTTCAGAACGTCGTGAGACAGTTCGGTCCATATCCGGTGTAGGCGTTAGAATATTGAGAGGAGCCTTCTTTAGTACGAGAGGACCGAGAAGGACATACCTCTGGTGTACCAGTTATCGTGCCAACGGTAAACGCTGGGTAGCTATGTATGGAGTGGATAACCGCTGAAAGCATCTAAGTGGGAAGCCCACCTCAAGATAAGTATTCTCATCACGTAAGTGAGTAAGGTCACGGTAAGACTAACCGTTTGATAGGCATTAAGTGTAAGTACAGTAATGTATGTGCTGAGATGTCCTAATAGACCGAGGACTTGAATTTTTATAATCTTTAAGGTATGTAAAATATCTTAAAGATTTTTTGCTTTGGTGTTTTTAGTGTACTGAGCGGAACCACACTGATCCATCTCGAACTCAGTTGTGAAACGTTATAAATCGACGACAATACTTGGAGGGGGACCTCCTGGGAAGATAGTTCAATGCCAAAGTTTTAAAAAATAACAATATCAATAGGAGAATTATATCTTAATTCTTATAGAGAACTTTTTACTTAATGTAAAAAAATTATTCTTAAAAAATATTTTAAGTTTTATATATAATATTAAGTATAATACTAGTCATTAATATTATTTTCTGTACTTAAATTTTTAACATTTCTAGAGGACTATCAGTTATGGATACTCGTTTACTAGTAATTGCTGCGCCTGTTTTAGTTGCAGCATCATGGGCTTTATTTAATATTGGTCGTTTAGCAATTCAACAACTTCAACGTTTATCACGTTAAAAAATCATTACAAGGCTAGAAAAATTATAAATAGTCTTGTAATTAAAAATTTAAAATTTTTTTAATTTTTTTAAATCCAATTTCTTATTTGATTTTTAAGATGGAATATGAACAAATGTAGACAAATTAGATTGTATTTTGTACAATAAAATTAAATTAAAAACTATTTGAAATAAACATAAAAGAATCATGGCTGTACCTAAAAAACGGACATCAAAAGCAAAAAAAAATAGTCGTAAAGCGAATTGGAAAAGAAAAGCTGCTAAATCAGCACAAAAATCTTTATCTTTAGCTAAATCAATTTTACGCGGTAAAACTACAAGTTTTGTATATCGTCTTTATGTAGACGAATAAATTTAAAATTTTCTTAGTATAAATTTAAACATATATTAAGAAAATTTTAATTCTCACTTAACTTGTATTTAAAACTTCTATAACATCTATAGATATATACATACCAATAAAATTATTAGCGGATGTGGCGAAATTGGTAGACGCGCTAGATTTAGGTCCTAGTAACTTTTGTTTTGAGAGTTCGAGTCTCTCCATCCGCATTTTAAAACTTCTTTACTTAACTTCCCGGATATTTGTTATATGGTCCTTCCATTTACTCTACAACAACTACGTATTTTTAAAGCTATTGCTTCTGAAAAAAGCTTTACCCAAGCTGCTGAAATTTTATTTGTTTCACAGCCTTCTTTAAGTAAACAAATTAAAACTTTAGAAAATCGTTTAGGTATTCTTTTATTAAATCGAACTGGTAATAAAATATTTTTAACTGAAGCCGGTATTGTTTTTCTTCAATATGCTGAACGTATACTTGCATTATGTGAAGAAAGTTGTCGAGCTTTGAATGATTTAAAAGACGGAGAACGTGGGAATTTAAAAGTTGGCGCAAGTCAAACAATTGGAGCATATTTAATGCCCCGTGTTTTAACGTTATTTGCACAGAGCTATCCACAAATTAATTTAAATATTGATATTGATTCGACACGAATTATTGCAAAGAAAGTTGCTGATCGAATTATTGATATTGCTATTGTAGGTGGAGATATACCTACGGGTTTGAAAAAAAACTTAGAAATTGAAGATTTTGTAGAAGATGAATTAATTTTAATAATCCCAAAGTCACACCCATTTGCAAGAAAAAAAAAGAAGAAAATTAGTAAAGAAGATCTTTACCATTTAAATTTTATAACATTAAATTCGAATTCTACTATTCATAAATTTATTGATAATATTTTAATTCAAAATAACATTCAGACTAAACAATTTAACATAAGTATGGAGCTAAATTCTATTGAAGCAATAAAAACAGCAGTAAGCTTAGGATTAGGGGCTGCGTTTGTATCATCATCATCAATAGAAAAAGAAATTGAATTAAAAACAGTTGAAATTATCACAATTGAGAATATTAAAATAACCCGGACATTATCTATTATTACAAATACAGATTCACATCGATCTAAAGCCTTTGACTTTTTTTATAATGAATTATGGTTACTTAAAAACCTGTAATTTTATCTATTTCTAATTTAAGTTGACGTAAAAGAATTATATTTTGTAATATTACCGTATAAAAACAGAAAATCTTCTAAATTATGAAATACGCAATTGTAGAAATTAGTGGAAGACAATTTTGGATTGAAACAGGAAAATATTACGATTTAAATCGTATACCAACAGAGCTTGGAAAAGAAATTACTTTAAATAGAGTTTTACTTGTTAATAATGACGGAGAACTTTTAATAGGTAAACCATATTTGGACAGTGTGAAAGTCAAAGGTAAGATTTTGGAGCATTTACGTGGCCGTAAGACTATTGTTTATAAAATGCGCCCTAAGAAGAAGACTCGTAAAAAACAAGGCCACAGACAAGATTTAACACGTGTTCTTATTGAAGAAATAAATATTAATTAATAACTAAGGACTATATAGATATGGCACATAAAAAAGGTGCAGGTAGTACAAAAAATGGGCGTGATTCAAACGCAAATCGCTTAGGTGTTAAACGATTTGGAGGTGAAAAAGTAAAAGCTGGGAATATTTTAATCCGTCAACGAGGAATGAAATTTAAACCAGGTTCGAATGTTGGCTATGGTAAAGATTTTACTTTATTTGCATTAGTTGATGGAACTGTAAAATTTGATTATAAAGATGCTCAACATAAACGTGTAAATATTATTACTTCGTAGAACTTTATAAATTTTTCAAAATGCTAAAATGCTAAAAAATCCATTTATAAAAGATTCAGCTACAAATCAATATCAGGCATTAATTAATCAAATTAATGCACTTGAAAACAATTTAAAAACATTAACTGATACAGAACTAAGAAATAAAACTTTTCAATTAAAGAAGCAATATAAAGAAGAAAAAGATTTAAATTCATTAATTGCTGAATCATTTGCAATTACACGAGAGGCAAGCTTTCGAACATTAGGTCTTCGTCACTTTGATGTCCAATTAATTGGTGGCTTAGTTTTAAATAGTGGAAAAATTAGTGAAATGCGAACTGGTGAAGGAAAAACATTAGTTGCCACTTTACCAGCTTATTTAAACGCTTTAACAGATAAAGGTGTCCATATTGTTACGGTAAATGATTATTTAGCAAGCCGTGACCAAATTTCAATGGGACAAATTTATAGATTCTTAGGATTAGACACTGGCTTAATTCAAGAAGATATGAACTTTCGAGAACGACAAGATAATTACAGAGCTGATATTACTTATGTAACAAATAATGAAGTAGCTTTTGATTACCTTCGTGATAATATGGCTTCTAATTTAAATCAGGTTGTTTTACCACCATTTAATTACTGTATTGTTGATGAAGTTGACTCAATATTTATTGATGAAGCACAAGTTCCATTAATTATTTCACAAGCTGTAGAAACTTGTATTGATAAATATATTGTAGCTGCTGAAGTTGCAGAATATTTAGAAGTTAATGTTCATTTTAAAGTTGATGAGAAGAATAGGAACATTATCTTAACGGAACAAGGGACAGCTCAAATTGAAAAAATTTTACAAGTTGAAGATTTATATAATCCTAATGACCCTTGGATTCCTTATATTTTAAGTGCTGTTAAAGCAACGGCTTTATTCTTCCGAAATGTACATTATATTGTTCAAAATAATCAAATTGTTATTGTTGATGAATTTACAGGTCGGATTATGCCTGACAGAAGATGGAACGAAGGTTTACATCAAGCTGTTGAAGCAAAAGAAGGTGTTCCAATTAGACAAAATACAGAAACTGCAGCATCAATAACGTATCAAAATTTTTTCTTATTATATCCTAAATTGTCAGGTATGACTGGCACAGCTAAAACATCTGAGGTAGAATTTGAAAAAATTTATAATTTACCTGTAGAGGAAATTCCTACAGCTCGCCCAAACCTTCGTAAAGATTTGCCTGATTTTGTTTATAAAGATAGTTTAATAAAATGGACTGCTATTGCTAAAGAATGTAAAGCGATAGCTAAAACAAAACAGCCTATTTTAATAGGAACGACTACAGTTGAAAATTCTGAAATGTTAGGGGATTTGTTGAAAGAATACCAATTGTCATACCGTTTATTAAACGCGAAACCAGAAAATGTAAAACGAGAATCTGAAATTGTTGCACAAGCTGGTGAAATTGGGAGCATTACAATTGCAACAAATATGGCAGGCCGTGGAACAGATATCATTTTAGGTGGGAATGTTACATTCAAAGTTAGAAAACAACTTTATAATATTTTAGTTTCTTATAAAAGCCAGAGTAAATTAGGAAAATTAAATACTAGTTTCCCTTTAATAAAAGATCTTAACTTCACATCACAGAAATTTTTAAGTGTTTTAAATTCTTTACTCAATGATTCTAAGTTTTTAAGTTTGTCATCAACGGGAATTTTAAAATTTTTAAATGAAATTGATCAAATCCGGATTCCTAAAATCCCTTATCAATGTTCAATTAAATTTTTACTTAATGAACTAGCAAAATTTGAGAAAAAAAATCAAACAATTGACAATAAGATTGTTAAGAATTTAGGTGGACTTTATATTATTGGGACTGAACGTAATAACTCTCGTCGAATCGATAACCAATTACGAGGAAGATGTGGTCGCCAAGGTGATCCTGGAACTTCAAGATTCTTTTTAAGTTTAGAAGATTCTTTATTTAGAAATTTTGGAAGTTCAAAACTTCAAGGTTTTATGCAAAATCAACTTTTAGATGATTTACCTCTCGAATCAAATCTATTAACTAAAAGTTTAGATGCAGCTCAGAAACGAGTTGAAGAAAGAGATTATGATGGGCGAAAATATTTATTTGATTATGATGATATCCTAAATAAACAACGTAATATTGTCTATTATGAACGAAGAAAACTTTTAGAAAGCCAATCTCTTCGTGAAACAATTTTAGCTTATGGTGAACAAGTAATTAAAGATATTATAAATTTATTAAAAGATCCAAAATTTAATAAAAATGGCTCTTTAATTGAGGACCTGTTTAAAACAAGACTAGTAAGTTTAAATTATGATTTAAATAATTTAGATTCGTTTGAATTAAAAACTTACCTATTCCAAGAATTTTGGTTATCCTATGAAGCGAAAGTTTTAGAATTTGAAATCTGTCAAATTGGTTTAATTAGATCTTTTGAACGAACAATTATTCTATACTATACAGATATTGCCTGGAAAGAACATTTACAAAAAATTGCATTGTTACGTGATGCTGTAGGTTGGAGAAGTTATGGTCAACGAAACCCACTCTTTGAGTTTAAAGAAGAAGCATATAATTTATTCCAAAACCGCAATATAACAATAAGACATTTATTAATTCGTGATTTTTTACATTCCTTTATTTTATAAAGGATTAATTTATTGATGTTAAAAATAAAATAAATATATTTATGACAAAACGCACTCTATCAAACAAAACCCGTTCATCTGTTTTAAAAGTATCAGGTTTCCGTGCCCGTATGGCAACGGCTCAAGGAAGAAAAATAATACGAAATCGTAGAAAAAAAGGTCGTAAAAAACTAGCAATTCCACGTTAATTAGAGAATTTATTAGAGTTAATCAGTTTTGGTTACTCTAATAATAAACAATTTTTTATGTAAAATTAATATAATAGTAATTTATGAAATAGAATTTTGATAGAATAATTTTATGAAATTTACCGATGAATTAACGCTTTTATTAAAAGCTAGGTATCCTATAATTTATATTAATACAATCGAAGAAGACCGTGTAGAATATATTATCCGTAAATATATTAAAACAAGTTTAAATCGAAGTATTTATAGTTGGGACTTTATTGATGGGTATACAAATAATCCTAATAATGAAGGGTTTGCAAAGCGAAATCCTGTTCAAGCACTTGAGCTTGTTGAAAGATTGACAGCTCAAACACCTGCTTTATTTTTATTAAAAGACTTTAATCGATTTTTAACAGATGTTTCAATTTCAAGAAAATTAAAAAATATAAGTCGGGTTTTAAAACTTCAGCCAAAAACAATTATTATTATTGGTTCAGATTTAAATATTCCAAAAGAGTTATATGATTTAATTACAGTTTTACAATTCCAATTACCTATAGAAAGTGAAATTAATTATGAGTTAAAACGTTTAATTGACTCGTTAAATATTGAAATTGAACCGCAAGTTTTAGAAAGCTTAACACGAGCATGTCAGGGTTTATCACTAGAGCGTATTAGACGTGTTTTATCTAAAATTATCGCGACGTATAAAACAATTGATGAAAATAGTATAAATCTTTTATTAAATGAAAAAAAACAGATTATTAGTCAAACAGAAATCTTAGAATATTGGTCTGCAAATGAAACAATTTCTAAAATAGGTGGCGTCGATAATTTAAAAAATTGGTTAAAGAAACGTAAAACAGCCTTTGGTATTCAAGCCTCAAATTATGGTCTACCTACACCTCGTGGATTATTACTTGTTGGTATTCAAGGAACTGGAAAGTCTTTGACTGCTAAAGCAATTGCAACTGAATGGCAATTACCCTTGTTAAAATTAGATGTGGGAAAACTTTTTGGGGGAATTGTTGGTGAATCAGAATCTCGTCTTCGCCAAATGATTGAAGTTGCTGAAACAATATCACCTTGTATTTTATGGATTGATGAAATTGATAAAGCCTTTAGTAATAATGCTAATACAGGCGATAGTGGAACTAGTAATCGTGTATTAGCAACTTTTATAAGTTGGTTATCAGAAAAAACAAAGCCGGTTTTTGTAGTTGCAACAGCAAACAATGTTGAGATGCTACCATTAGAAATTATTCGAAAAGGTCGATTTGATGAAATTTTTTTTTTAGATTTACCACAGAAACAGGAACGAGAACAAATTTTTAAAATTCACATTCAAGAATTCCGACCAAATCGTTGGGAGTCATTCGATTATTCA
>JALLBH010000239.1:0-30391 GCA_036940005.1 Skeletonema menzelii | reverse complement strand
ATTGCGCTAGCTACGTTGAGGAGGGCCATTGTTGTGTATGATTGTTACTTAGATAGTAGCTCGTCGTCACTGCGATAAAGCAATAGCCTCTAGCAATAGATATATGTAGCATTGCATAGATAAATTCAAATGGCATTGGCCTTTCTATCTGCATTCAAACATGAGCAAAATGAAAATGCTGCATGCTGCGCGGCAGCTCAATCGGACGTAACATGACCAATAAACACCCAATAAATTATTTGGATATCCATAAAGCTTTCCAAATAGCCAACCTCCCACAGCCTCACCTCACCTCTCACCTCTCACCTCTCACCTCTCAGCACCGCTCACCGCAAATCTTGTGCATCTGCTACACCCTCTCGTGGAGTTGAGCTTATTAATTAGCTTAATTAATTAGGCATTGACGGCGGCGACTCGCTAAAACAACAATCAAAATGGTAGCATCCAACGACGAAGCCGCCACCACAACATGGCAAGAGTCCATCGCTGAGCTTCAAAGTTTACTTGACACGTCACTAGAAGACAACAGAGATGCAAATTTACAGATATCCTCAATCTGCTCCGCCATTCTTGACTCTGACGATACTTCTTCTTCTTCATCACCACCTGAAGCAGTTCTAAAGGCTGTCCGTACCATTTATCTTCGTGTACTACTAAATTTAGGAGAGTATTCCAAGGTTGTCGAGTTTGCAACTAATAATAATACACTGGAGGTGGCTTATGCACTCTACAGATTGAGAAAATACGATGCCTGTCGCAAGCTTATTGTGTCTTCCACCAGTAATGATGATACCAATAACAACACCACGGATGAAAATGGAAATAGCAGCACGGATAGAGTATTGATGCACATTCATGCTCAAACCTTGTATCGAATGGGTGAAACCAACGAAGCGGATGAGATCTATTCCAAAATTCTCAGCTCGAAAGAAGGTGACGCTATGGACGCAGATGAACGTGAGGATACACTATCGAATGCACTTGCCAATCGTATTGCGAATCATACCCCGGGATCAATGCTACAAGAGGATGGTACGGCGATGGTGTCATGGTTGGAAGAGGATGAATCTGTACGTCAATTGATTGAATCGTATGGTGAGGGAGGAGGAGAAGGTGATGAGGAGGGTGAAGAGCAGATGCTCCACAATTATGATTTGGCATACAATCTTGCCACGTACATGTTGGTGTCATCGGATGCCCGATCACGGTCTCAGGTGGTGCAGGCAAAACGTTTATTGGACCAGGCGGAAAAGTCGGCTTTGACAATTTTGGAATCCTCTTCCCCAGAAGAAGATGTAGATGATGATGACAAGACTGATGCTGCTGATGATGGTACCAATAATGATGATGAGGAGAAACAATTGCTTGCAGAAAGGGAGGCTGGACCTATTCGTGCCAACTTGGCACTTGCCAAAATCTTGTTGGGAGGGGAAGACAATGAGATGGATGCGCTTAGGACTTACTTAACATTGCTAACCAAGGCTGCGAAATCGGGCACTGAGCAAGGAAATCTACTTGCAACCTCATCCAACAATCTTGCCCTATTGAGAGATGGGAAGGAAAGTGTGTTTGATGTGTTGAAACGTATTCCAATCACATCGTCTTTGTCTGTATCGGAGGATGGCGTGAGTGATTCTAATGCGGGTAAAAAGAAGAAAGGCAAGGGAGGTGGAGTTTCAAATGTACCACTGGTTGGTGCTACGCCACAACAGGTTCGAACGGCTTTATTCAATCGTGCTTTATTGTTTGCCAAGATGGGCAATGCTACTGGCTGCATGGAAGCGTTGGATGTTCTTCGTGCATCATTGCTTGTGTCATATCATGGGGATGATAGCAAAGCCGGTAGAAGCGGATTTGCCACAAGCGGCAAAGGAAAAAAGAAGAAGACCCCTACGTCGGCTGATGATGTGCCTACTGCAAGACCATCTTCGGATTCTGAGATTGCTGCGTGGAAGTCTCAAGCTGACTGGTTGGAGAGTGAATTGGTTCGAATTTCAGAGTCAAAAGAAAAGAATGCTGATGATATTCTACAGAGTGCAATTGACAGCCTTGGCAAAGCAACAAACACAAGTTCGAATGACGAAGAATTGGGCTCTTTGTTGTATACCAAGTCGCAGCTACTTTTGCACAAGGCAGCTTTAGACAACCCAGAGCTCAATGTGGCTGGGGTTATTAGTGCTTTAGAATCACTGCCTTCGGCTGTTCAGTCCTGTCCTGGAACAAAGGTCACTCTTGCATCTTTGTATGGATCATTGAATAACGATGAAAAGGCAGAACAGCTACTATCAGACTTGGGTAATGACATTGCTCTTGCGGAGTTCCGGTTGGATAGAGAGCAATACCAGCAAGCTGTAGAATTACTCGAAGGTATTTTGGAGGAGCAAGGAAGTGATGCACCAATGGAAGTCAGGGCCATGTTGGTGAAAGCATTATCCTACACTGATCCAGAACAAGCCGAAGAGGTTGCTCAAAGCTTACTTGAAGCAACTTCTGTAGAACTAGACGGAGAGAAATTGGAGACGATGGAAATACCGCGATTTGCGAAGAAGGCCGGTGACAGCTCTTCCAAGGTTCGTAAGACTATCGCCGCAACGGGTGGTGGTAAGGGAAGAGTAAGGGCAGGCGATCGCAAGAAAAAGAACCGTGATGCCATACTGCGGAAAAGAGCGAAGCAACGTGAGGCTTACTTATCCAAACTCGAGGCCGAAGGTCGCTACGACCCCAAGCAGAATTCCAAGCCTGATCCTGAACGATGGATACCCAAAAGTCAAAGATCATACAACCGCCGTGGACGTCGTAGTCGCAACAAGGGTACTGGAGCTCAGGGTGGAGGGGCTGGTGCAGGAATGGAAAAGGATGCTGCCAAACTTGATGTAGTTGCGAGATTAGCTGCAAACGATGGACAAAGTAGTGGCCCCAGTACTGCAAATATGAAAGTATCATCAAGCGGTCCAAGAAAAGGAAAAGGTGGAAGGAGACGTTAATTTAAGCACATCTTAACAGTTTTGTATTACTATTGAATCAAGAAAAGACTCTCCCAGGCTTCGTTTGATTCAGTTCAAGTATATGTATATATGTACCAGCTAGTAGGTTTGTATTGGTGTTTTACTTCCCGAAACGTTTCGCTGTCCAGACCGCTCAAGACTCTTCCACGAAAGGGGCTGCGAAAAGGGGAAAAGACACAAAATCTTCTTCAGCTTCAAGTCGTCTCAGTCACAAGGACGTCAAGTAAGACGGTACGTACATCATTTTGCCCGGATGACGGTGCTTTCAGAGCAACACGTAGCTGGAGGATGTCTACTTGGTGATGAGGTCGACAAAGGGTTGGAAGATAGTGCCAAGACTGGAAGGGTTCTGGGAACCAGCAACTTATGTCGCAGATTTGCCTATTGTGCCTCTCCCACGAGTCAGAACACAAATATGACAGCTAAGCAGCTTTACTCTGCCAATAAGAAGAAGAAGAACAATTGTTATTGAGTTAAATAGGTGAATGTAGTCTAGCTTTGCACGAGATATATGTATAGTTACGATGATAAAATAAGTGTCAATGGAAAGCCAGGACTTTTGGTGGGTCCTATGCCTATGACTTTCTATTGTACTGATAGGTTACCTACTGACGAAGAGCCCGCCAAAAAAGTTTCATTGATTGCAGTTGGGTTGTTCGTTGCCAAGCAAGTGCGGTGCTAGATTATTATGTGGTGTCTGATGTCCTGGGAGGCAATATATCTTAAGAACCATGAGAGCGTCGCTTTATCATCTTGCCCTATTACAACTGCTGTTTGGCCTAGCAGCAGCATTTTCTGTGCACCCGCAAACGACAGATACAATCAGCGGCATCAAATCCACGCAGCAGGTCAACAGAATCAAAAACAGTAATCCGCCTCGTTCTGCTATTATATCTACTGTTGTTGCCGCGTCGCTATTCACAGCTCAGCCATCGGGAGCATTTGTTCAGAGCAGTAACCTTCAAAGCAATCAAATCATAATCTCTGCACCATCAAGCAAGGCGGCAATATCAAATACACAAACAATCAACACAGCACCATCATACTTCTCTTCGTTGCAATTGTCAAATTCTATGGCAAGTCCAATGGGAGAGTTTAAACCAGAAGCAGATACCGGGATTAGTCCTGCCGTTAGTACATTTGGACAGTGGTTCTTCTTGCTCTATGTGGTTGTATCCCTACTTGCTGGAGCAAAAGAGATTGGTGGGCGCATAATGAATCAAATGAATAAGGATGAGTAAAGGAAGTATTTTCATTGTGAAGACAGAGAATAAGTAATGAAATGCACAAAATATATAATCGAGAAAGGAAGCTTTGGCGTGTCGAATACCCATTTTCTATTATTTGTCTTCTCATCATCTTTGTGTGATGTCTAAGTTCCATTAAGGTGACAACGCTTTGAACGCAATGATAACAATCATACCACCAATAGTCGACATAGCAAAGTAGCCAGGTAGCCGTCCCTTCATACGACCATCCACATTATCGGTATAGCCCACTGCACCAACACAACAAGACATTTGCCATATCAACATACAAACGAACGCTTCGAAAGGAAACACAAAGCTCGCAGCGACGTATTGAACTACAACTCCTGGAAAATTTTCATGATAGTTTTGTAATGCTCGCTGTGCTCGATTGAATGTGCCATGAACTCCTTCATTTTCCATTAGGACGTAACCAAGTTTGCTTCCTTCGGCTCCCATGACTATCAGTTTTAATTGTGTTGTTGCGTTATATTCAAAGACATGATGTGCATATTTGAGACACGCTGTAACATGGAACAAGAGATGCTAACCAATAACCATGAAACGTCTTGTATCACTCACCTTTGTAAACATGTTGATCAGGTAAAGCTGCCTTTGATGCCTTGCGAGCCTTGCCTAGATTAATATTGATGGGTAGTGTCAATATACGAATGAGAAAGAGGCCAAGATAGAGCCAGCCTAGATCATATTCCGAAATGATGGCAATCTTGGAATTGGCGGCAGCAACTTTCGCATCTGTGTAGTAGGAAGCGAAGTAGGCAATGAAGATACCAATGGCGGTGATGATGGTTGTCATGGCAGAATAGAGGACGACGACCGACACACCTTCTGGATAGGGTGATTTTAGGGGAATGCCTTTGACATCGAGTTCGATAGGCTTTACTTCTTTTGACATGGTAGGTAGCTGCTGATAGAAAGCTTAGGATAGTAGAGCGTTTTGAAATACTTACCTCAAGCTGTGTTGGCCAGCTGATAGAAGATTAGGACAGCTCTCTATGGTTTGTACGATAGCTTAGCAGAGCAGTGAAAGCACCCGCTGTTGATGAAATCTTGGATTCATGTTGATTCACTTCCATAGAGGTAGGTCTTCATAGGTCTTCATTTTTTTTATGTGTCAGCGGAGGGGTACGATAACTACAGGTAACTCAGCTCTAGGTACTAATCAGGCCGTTATTGATTGCATGCTCGCCATCATCTCGGGAAATGGAGTTGACAATGGCAGAAGATTGGGAAATGGACGGCAGCAGCAGCAGCAGCAGCGGCACTAGCAGCAGCATGAGTAGCGAAGCATCATCATCCTCCTCTCAAAGTGATGTTGACAATGATGATGCCTACTTTCATGATGATCAAAAAAAAATGACAACCAAAGCCGTCAAAAAGAATGAGCGATTGCCCGATGATTTTGAAATGGACGCATCGTTGAATAATAGGCAACATTATCGTCACAATCATTTCATTGGTAATGATCGAATTATGATCGCTCCTGCCCCGCCTCCTCCAAGAGATGACTGCAGCAGCAGCAGCAGCAGCTCCGACAGCGAATATGAAGATGATGACGATCTGTCATTGAAGGATCACATTATTTCAGCCGCAAGACAACATTTGAATGATGAGAGCTTTGGAGATGAAACGATGGATGTACTCATGGATGCTGAGGATAGATTGAATGTTACTCCGCCACCGCCGCCATCTTCTTTTTCATTGTCATCTTCGGTTTTGTCAGGCAAGAAAAATGGCGGTAAAGATGTTTGTCAATCCAATTATGATGAAGGTAATAGCATAGGTGATGACGAGGTTAGTGAGCTCAGTGATGGTGCTGCATCACTTTTGAGAGGACCTATCATGGCTGCCAAATCATTTGCTCAGATACAACAACAACAACAAGAGGTGCAGCAGCATGATATTATGAATGACAGTACACCATCAAAGGTCCGAATGTCATCACCAATAGCAACAAAGGAGCCTTCAGTGCAGGAAGAACCAAAGACTTCATCTTCAACTCGACGGGAATTCGTTTCCTCGGCACAAAAGATGGAGCCTTGGTCACCTTGGTCAATGCAGCAACAACAGAAGCAGCAGCAAGAGATGAGTAGTAGTACACCATCGGCTGCTCGGGTGAAATTCATGCCATCAGCGCAAAAAGAACAACCAACAGAACCGGACGTTCCTGCTACCACCACTACTACTCCCTCCACAAGCCGTCGTGACTTCATTCATTCTGCACAAAAGTCGGAAATGACACAACCGTGGTCACCTTGGTCAACACAACAACAGAACCAATACCTACAGTCTCAAGAGGCTGATACACCGTCAGCTGCTAGGTTGAAATTCTTGCCTTCTGCACAAAAAGCTACAACACCTAGTCATTGTACACCTTCCACTGCTCGTAGTGGCTTTATTTCATCAACGGAGAAGGCCAAATGGTCACCATTATCCTCTTCATCCACTCCGTCATCGATCAAAGGTGAACAACGAGAGTCGCCGCATCAAGATTCGGTGTCATCGATTGGTGCAAATTCTCCTTCAGCGTACTTTCAGAAGGCAACACAACTTCAATTACAGCAGCAAGTTATGACTAGTCACGAACGAACAACTCCTCCAAACGTTACATTTGAATCATCTGCCACTCTTTCTCCCTCTACTGCATTTGAAGAAGTCAAGAGGAAATCTCCTGTGTCGGAGGAGGTGGAAGCTTTTCTTCAAATGAACAAACACATCCTCAAGAGCAAAGAAAAGTCATTGGATAATATTATCGAGTTGGGTGAGCGACAAATGAAGATGGGAGCTGCCAGCAAAGATGCGTCAAAAGATGAACCGTCCAACGTCCCCACGAAGAAACCCTTTCTACGCAAGGGTGCCAGAAAGGAGCCATCGGCATTACACAAGCGTAGCCACCTCAATTCCGCTAAGACGACGACAACAACGCAAGATGCAGCAACCGAAAGTGCATCAGATCGAAAGGCACGACTAGAACAGTTAGAGAAAATGCAAGAAGATCTATTGAAAGACTTGGAGCGTCGCAAGATGCGGAAAGAGGAGGCACACAAGGAACGAAGGAGGGAGAAGAATGAAACTGTTGCCGAGGAGCGTGGCTCGTCGAAGAGCAAGAGTGGTGGTGGTGGTGCTGCTACTAGATCAGCTATGAAGAGTCAAAAACGAACACCGTTGCATAGTGGCCGAGTAAATGGTGCCAGTGTTCAACAAACACCTTCACAAGCACGATCAAGGACAGCTACGAAGAAGCCAACGTTTGCGAAGAGTGCGGAATCAAAAACGAAACCGTCTCCAAGAGATCTCTCAGTCTCTCCTACTCCCATTGTTGAAGTTGAAGGAAAATCGCTACAGGGCAACATCAGCAGTAACAACAAAGCAAAGAAAGCTACCAATGAAACTTTGCAGACGAAATCAGCAGTGCAAGTCCGTACTAGGTCGACATCACGTTCAAGATCATCAGTACAGCTCTCAACTATCAACATGTCCGATGAAAAATCATCTGAAATGCTTGTCAAGGCAATGGAAGACATGAAAAAGAAAGAAGAAGAGCAAATGGCATTAATCAAGAATATGAGAAGAAGACAAGAGGTGGCACTGAGGGAGGCAGAAGGTGAGCGCGAGCGAGCCAAGGCATGGGCCGCTGCCGAGAGGGAGTCGGTGAAGAAATGGGTAGAGGAACAACGTGCCTTGATTCGCAAAGACCGTCACAAGGCGGCCAACGCGGCGCTTCTTGCTTCCCGAAAAGCAAGCAGAGGAAAACAGGACGAAGATAGAAATGAGGAAGAGGATGCATTGAAGGCGGAGCTGGAAGAGATGCGGCTGGAAATGAAGAAGGTGAAGATTGAGGCAGAAGAAGCGCGGAAGTTGAAAGAACAAGTTCGTAAGCAAGAGAGAATGATCAATGCATTGAAACGAGGAGACACTACTAGTGCCAACACAGTGAACAACAAAATTGGTGACGGTGGTAAACGGCGAACAGCCCTGGATGATCGTACATCCAATGAGAATGTGCAGCCGCGACCGAAGACTGCCGGCAATAATGCGGAACACAGTGCAAAGAAACAGCCATCTGCGACGAAAGAGCGACCAAATCATGATCCAACTGGTATTGAAAACAATCTTGTCGACGAAGAGGATCTTCCACAGAGGAAACCCTACAATGCAGCAGACTATGCGAGCGGGAAGCCAGGTATTGAGGCCCACTCCATTCCCCAGTTTGTGTCTGCGCCAACTCCTCCTGGCCAGGGTGGTCGGCCAAGTCAAATTATAACATATCAAAATGGAACGACGAAAGAAGTTCTACCCGATGGTACTACAACAATTTCCTTTGCCAACGGTGATCGCAAGAGAACCTACGCCAATGAGAAGAAAGGCATTGAAGTATACTACTATGCTGCAACGAAGGTGAGAAAAGTCTTTGTGTTTAGTTCGTGTTGTTGCTTCCTGCTTTCCAACAAGCTGACATTTTCGTTCGCAATATTTCTTTTTCAAGACCACTCAAGTTACACACCAGGACGGATCAAATTCATTTCACTTCCCCAACAAACAGATTGAGCATCACTATGCAGATGGCCGAAAGGAAATTACGTTCCCTGATGGAACGAAGCAAATGGTATTCTCTGACGGTACTCGTGATACGACATTTAGTGATGGTATGCGGCTGATTGACTATCCAGATGGAAACCAACGTGTCGTCAGATCCAGCTAATGCTGCGTATGTGTGTACTATTGCGATACTGTCGTTGATATATGTAATATTTTAACCTCCATAAATTTCATATTCATAAAAAGTTATACCACAGTCGCATTTTACGCATCAGTTTTTAATCCACATGCACTGATAAATGCTTCCATGTTACCTACACCGACTCCTTCGTCCAGTATTACTGGCTCCCACACTCCTTCAACCCTTTCTCCGCATAACTCACGCAACTCTTCCACTGAATAGGAGCCCGTGGCAACACCAATGACGCCAACAGACACATTCTCAGGTTTGGACGGATGATGTGCATAATTCTTTGCAGCCAAAATATCAGCAGGTGCATCACCTACATGTATCACTCGTTCAATCTGATGATCAGGATGACACAATTCCTCCATACATCTTTGAACACAGATAGCAAGTTGTTCCCCTCGATCCAAATAGTTCCGTGTCTGGTCATCTAAATTACCAGAGCAAAAGTCACTTCCAAATCCTCCCAAGAAGCGCTTGTCTTCCATTCCTTCCCATACTCGTCCACCTAACCGAGGTGGCTTTGAGAGAGAAGTTAATGCACCTGTATCAAATATCCCTAATGCATGCATCTTACGCCGAGCTATCCCCTCAACATTTCCTGTGACCAATCCAAACGCTATATCTTCATGTGAAGTCAATGTTTCAAGTGTCTGTATTACTCCAGGCAGAGGGGCAATGCCCTTTCGAACTTCATCATCATTACATTTTGACACGAATTCATACATAGTATCCATCATTAGATCAAGTTTCGAAGACGCGTCTTCCTTGTCAAATGAAGCGCCCATCATCTTTCTTGCCAGACGCATTAAGATTAGACCATCAGTAGATCCATGAAATTCATGTTTTTCCAACAGCTGCGGAATTGTACCACCAGCACTATCTTCGTTGTTCATCAAGACTGAGCTCACAGCATGTGTGAAAGATCTTCCGTGTGCTCCCTCTTCCCACCCTGATTGTTGTTATAGTAGGGTAGAAAATGTGAATCAGAAGCAGAGGCAGTAAGTATTTACCATGTACATCTCTTCTGCGAATCGATAATTGCTTACCTGGAGATGAAGATACAAGTGTGCCGTCGACATCGAAAGTAATTAGCGTAGAAAAGGAGGATGCCGTTGATATGCATAGCACAAGCGAGGCTAAGAGTGAATACAACATCGTCGATACAGTGCAATAAATGATGGAGAGTAAGGAGATTAAATAGTACTCATGTTCATGTTCATTGTGAATGCTGCCGTATGTACAGATGATGTCATGATGTCGTACCTATGTTGCTGTCATGACGTCATAGTTTGTGTCATAGCATGTCATGATCTATGACACTCTGAAATCTGGCACGCGCAGCTCCCGCCCGCACATAGCATAACGCAACAACCAAACTCTCCCACAATTCAAACAACCACGCCGTTGCCCGTTGCCAAAAGCAAGGACCCCGAGCTCCCGTTTGTATTGCACAAGTTGGTCTTGATAAGAATCAGATAAGTAGGTACGCCACGGCAAGTATGCCCGTTATCAATCAAGTCCCCGCAGCCACAATGTCATCATCCAAGCGCGAAGCTGATGAAATCGACGGTGAACATCAGCCGGGTCTCAAGATCGCCAAGACCGAAGTTGTCGCCGACGATGTCACCGCGCCTTCAGTTGCCGTTGGTGCTGGTACTGTAACACATAATCCAATTTCCGCCTACGAGGATGAGGACATCTTGGCATCTCATCATCATGCACCGGTGCCCCCTCCCCTGCCCGGTCATCACCTAGAGGATGATGCGGGGGAGCCCACGGCGTTGACACACATGACCGCTGCAGATGCTGCTGCGGAGGCTGTTGATGCGATCAATGAGGCTGTTCAAGAGGCGGGAATTCTCGATACTCAGTACCAGCATCATCATGTTGTTCATCATCACCCCACTGCTGATGGCGGAACAGCTGCTGCTGCTGCCTTGCCACCACTTCCCGATGGATATGATACCAAGTTGAACGCCGTTCACAAATCTCAACCTCAGAAGGATCGCACTGAATTCACTGCCGAGCAGAAGCTAGAAATTTTGGCAGAGCTGGATTCCGAACAGCCACCTTCGATTCAAGCACTTATTCAAAAGTGGGGAGTGTCCAAGTCATCCTTGCATCGATGGAAGCAACCAGCCAAGCGGGAGAGGCTGCAGGAAATGGTGGGGGGGAATCAGTCCAAACTCAAGCGTGACATGAATGACAAGTTTGGCAAACTCAAGGCCGAACTTAGGAGGTTCTGTAAGGAGAATGCTACCAAGCCAGAAGCCGAGCAGTTTGAAATTAACTCTCCCTTCATTCAGGTTAAGGCTCGTGAGATTCGAGATGATTTGCTAAGTCAACACAATGCTGAACCCTTCCTTGAGGAGAAGGAGGTGGATGGTCTGAAACATTTTCAAGGATCGAAAAGTTGGGCATGCGTTACTGGTAACGAGTTGGGGTACCTTTCTGCCAATAAGGGTGCCAGTGCCATTGTTTGGTCGGAGAAGGCCAAGTCTAACACCGCCACATATCTTCATCAAATGCGTCCTCCCCCGGCGGCAAAGAAGATTAGATCGGAGTTTACGGCACAGGAAAAGTTGAACATCCTCAAGGAGATGGAGGGTAGTGCTGACAAGCCAAAGATGACTGTGAAGCAAATTTGTCAAACGTACAACACCTCCAAGTCATCTCTTCATCGGTGGCAGCAGGCTTTCAAAAGTGGCAAATTGCAGGAGGCAGTGGAGTCGAATGGGATGGGTAACGCCAAGCGTATTTTCAGGGACAAGCTCAACCCTATCAAGGCTGCTCTCCATGAGTTTGTAAAGGAGAATGAAAAATTGCAACAACCTCTCATTTACTCCACTCTTCAGCAGCAGGCTCTTTTGAAAAAGGATGAAATGTTGGCACAGCATGAGACTGAGAATAATTTGACTGCAGATGAAGTGGAGGCCTTGACTAATTTCAAGGCGAGCAACAGTTGGTTGAGAGAGACATCTCGTAGGATGGGCTGGCAGATAGCATTTGTCGATGGTCAGAAGGGAGCACCTTTGGTTCCTGATTATCATCATCAGTATGATCCTGCACAGTATAGTCAACAAGCTCTTTATGATCAAAATGGACATGTTGCAGCTGCCTATCCTCAGCAGTATGTTGAGAATCAAGCCTATGCAGTTGCTCATCCTCAAGAGCAACAACAATATGTCGTTCAACCAGAGCAGCACTTGGCTCCAGCGGAAGCCTCTAACTTGCCGTATGCAGGAACGGTGCAAGATGTTGAGCCTGCTCCTGTTGGTGGTGAGC
The DNA here is from genome assembly GCA_036940005.1 of Skeletonema menzelii. Taxonomy (NCBI): domain Eukaryota; phylum Bacillariophyta; class Thalassiosirophyceae; order Thalassiosirales; family Thalassiosiraceae; genus Skeletonema; species Skeletonema menzelii. The sequence continues at coordinate 18,104 of JALLBH010000239.1, read as the reverse complement.
ATGATGGGGTTCCTACGCTAGATGTCTGATTTCTTACAGCTACTTCCACCTAGATTTACTTTGTGGGCAACGAAGTTAGATTAGATTCATTTTATGTTATCATATACATTATTTTACGTGATTTGTGAAATTATCTTTGTAGCAACCAGTTGCGCATTTTTGTGTACTCCATCTTTTGATGACTGAATTGAGGAGTTTGTCGATTAAGAGGCAACGCCATGCCATCATCATTTTATTGCGCAACTCGAACTTGTGCAACCAGCTTGTTCTATCTGCTTCTTCTGTTCATAAGCTGAAATCAGTTCGTCAAGACTGGATCCACGAGTTATATTTGTTCTGTACTTTGCAAATAATTTGTAACCGATATCAACAGCTGGTTTGAATACTGGCCATTCGGTAAATTTAAATAGCCATCCCAATCCAACAAGTTCATATGCTTTCAAGAATACCTGCGGTCCTTCTATAACACGACCATCTCGATGTACTGCGTTTATTGCGCTCATTCCTTTTGCGTAGCTTACGCCACCATTTGCTGGGTCATTTGGGTCAAACTTATCTGATTCTATATCAGTGAGCTTTATCATTCGTTTGCTACCGTGCAACCTTGCATCTCTACGAGCCAGCATGTCCATCTCTAATTTGCACACGTTGCACTTGGAATCATACAAAATGTTCATCTCCTCAGGGAAAAGTTGTCGTTCGTTTTTGATGTTTGTGGAGAACATTGCCACAATTCGTCGGCAATTCCAACGCTGCAGCATGATGCAAAAGCAACTTAGCTATACTTAAGGTATAAACGGTACTTAAGCTCCAAGTTAGGCAGAAGACAAAGGCCGGTACTATCCTGTACTCTATCGTACGTGACATAAGCAGAGCATGAGGATGAGGTGTTTTGGTAATAATTAGTCTTACGCTCGCTTTTTTAGAAAGGTTGGAGGAGGTTGGAGGTTGCTTGGAGCAACTTATCGTAAGTATGAAGGCACGTAGATAAGTGCTAATCTTCAACTTCTTTATTGATGTATGTACCACCATCTTTCACCCGGGCGGCGGGCGGGGCGGGCGGTGGCGCGGAAGAGGGGAAGTGAGAAGTGGATGCTTCTTTTGTCCGTAAGGACACAACGGAGATGGATACCGGTCCAACGGCCAACGGCCAACGGCCCAACGGAAGCAAACTTTTCAGCACTTTAAATTTCCAACCAGCTCCTACAAAGAGGTGCGCTTTGCGCTTGCTTTCGCCCAAGATTTCTTCGCTTCGATCTTGCCGTTGATTGTATGTGATTATTATGTCCTCACTCATCCCACAACCAGTAAATCTGCACGCAACGACAAGCCGAAGTACAATAACAATACTTATATTTTATTGGGCATGGGAATGGTCCTGTTATCAGAAGTAGGTACTAATCAATAGCCATGCCGGATCGTAAGGATTCAAAGGAAGTGTCACGGTCTCGCTCATCAAAGAGTCGAGGACGTGACGGAAGAAACGGCCCGAAAGGAAAACAGCATCGTTCAAAAAGCCGAGGGCCAAAACAGAGTGGTGCAGATACAAAGCATTCTCGTTCATCAAAAAGTAAAGGACCAAAGCAAGCTGGCTCGAGGGACAAGTCTGCTCCTCGACAAACGAAACATAGGGAGTCTAGGAATGATGTAGATAAGTCTCGTGGGAAAAGCCGAGGACGTGATGGCACCAGACGCACATCGCCTCCACCTCAGCCTCGTGGGAAAAGCCGAGGACAGTCTCGTGCGAAAAGCCGAGGACGCGATGCTTCAAGGCATCCATCTCCTACACAGAGGTCTCGAGCAAAAAGCCGAGGACGTGATGCTTCAAGGCATCCATCTCCTACACAAAAGTCTCGTGCGAAAAGTAGAGGACGTGATGCTACACGGCACCCATCTCCTACGGAAAAGACTCGTTCAAAAAGCAAAGCACGAGATGCTCCTCCGTCATCATCACGTAGCAAAAGTAAACATTCATCGCCTCCACCAATCCCTCGCACAAAGAGCAAAGGCTCAACATCGACAGGTAGTAAAGTTAAAGAGAGGAGCAAAACACCTTCTCGTGCTCGTTCCAGAAGCCGAAGTCGAGAGCGTGTCGGTGCAAGGGGTAAATCGCCGCCTCGCTCAGTGAAGAATGACAAGGGGGAGAGCAAAGCAAAACACGCATCGCCGCCACCAGGGGAAAGCAAATCGGAGAAGAAAAAAAGTAAAACAAAAGGCGATGGTGCAAAAAAAGCAGCACCTCCTCAGCAGACTGATAAAAAAAAGGCTGAATCGTCACCCAAAGCTAAAGCTGGAGCTAAGCGTGGATCTGAAGCTGTGAACGTTGCTCGCGACGATGGTTTTGGTGGTCTGGTTGAGGTTGGTGGTCTTGGTGACGTAATAACTGGAGTGTCCAAATTTGCAGACGAGCACCCTGAGCTAACACCCGCTGCACTTGGAAGCTCATGGTTAGATTTCGTTGATAAATACATCATGCCGACTGTTAAGAGGCAAGGATTTTTTTCTGATGACACAACTGTTTTCACCGGAAAGTCTGGATGGGAAACTTATAACACCATGGATGATGGGGAAGAAGATGAGGAAAGTCCTAAGCTCTCAAATACCAAAACGTCGGGGAAATGGAAAAACAATACATTGACCAAGCTATCAAAACCATCTGCTATGAAGAAAAATCCAATGTTTTCCCAGTCAAAAGCCGCTGGTAAGGGTAAGGATGCAACCAGAGAGAAAAAGAAGTCGGTTTATGCCAAATCTGATGAAGTTTCCTTGAGTTCAAGAAAGAGTCACAGACCGAGACCCGCGAAAATAGTTGGTGACAATATTCACGTGGAGAGTTTCCCTAGTCAAGAGACATTTGAGGTTTAACATCACATCAAGGCGTCTATGGAATGAGTAATGTGTAAAATAGCATATATGTTAAAACGTCTAGAGGATAGGTAACCATACGTATTACTGGAAATATGCCCCATCATCACTCGATACATGTTGTGCTACCATCATCGGCAGCGTCGTCATCAATCAAGAAGAATACATCTTCATCAATGTTAACCTTCACATCCTCGGGTACGGGCCTTGGAATCGACACAGTACCCATTTTCTTCTGTTCATCCAAGGCATTCTGTTCTTCAAGTATCGCACGCTCATACTTGGCTCTCTTGGAGCAATTCTCTGCAAATTTTCGTATAATGTTGAGGCTTACATCTTCCTGTGTCAGTGTAGGAGAATTAGAAGAGGTAGCGGCTACAGCCGTAGCACTGGATGATGGTGGTGAAGACATTACCGGCCAACGTCCGTACTGCTGTATCGTGCGCTTGTACTCATTCAACAATGGAGGGCATACAACTTCAGCATAAACAGATTTGCCCTCAACCAAAGGTAGTTTGGACATGTCCTCGATGTAAGCGGATGGACGCGGTGTGAATAGGAATGTTCCTGATAGGACTGTCATGGCTGCAGATACTGTTACGTCTAGTGTAAGTCTAAGAAATTGTCGCAGTCGACTTGGACTGCCACTATCTGGTTGCTGTGTTGGTTGCTGCAGGATTGTGCTGCTATTTAAGCCCTTTACCTGTTGAGGTGCAGACTCAAACTTATACCTACTAGCTGATGCCATGCGCCGAGAAACAACATTCCTCACCATTGGTACCCCTCTCAAAAGAAAAAAAGTAAAGAATCCCACTGCCACAGCCTTATCTCTAACATCATTGTCCCGCTTGTGCTTGTTTTGTACAATAAGAGTCGCTTCAGCATCGTAGTCGTGATTCGCTAGGGAACTTTTTTCTGATTCTTCTTCTGACGACATGGACGAGGCGACCTCATAACATTTTTGTTTCATTTCTGGACTATTAAGAGCACGAGATATGGCATCGTGGAATTTGATCAAAAGCTTCCCTCGTGCTGTCCATGCATCTCTTTGGAGTGTCTCGGTTGATGATTCTACTGCTGCTGCTGCTGCCGACGACGATGGTGTTTCGGAAGTGCTTTCTATGTTCTTGGCATCGTTTGCTTCCTTGTGCCGAGGCTGCGTACTCTTTCTCGATGGTCTGAGACCCATCACTACCCTACGCCTATGTACAAGATGACGACGGGGAGCACAATGGCAATAGCAAGCGATGATTCTTCACATATAGAAATTGGAGCTGCCCAGTTACCAGCGTAGTAATGACATTCTGCTTCAAAGTTGTTCCTCTTTTGTAGCAAAGCTGACGTCAAGAGCGAGGATACTTAGGGGCTGGTGAAAAGTGAAAAGGCGGCGCAAAATGCAGCAGACCAGCCGAACCATGTTTGTACCTTTCCATGACGCCCAACCAGCTTTGTTCTTTGTATTTTTTTCGCCTCGCTCGTCGCTCGTCGCGGCCGTTTCCCATTTCCGTTGCTCCCATCTCGTGCATCAATCCCAATACTCGTCCTCCCCATTGTATTGAATGAACCAGGCGACCAAGACCACATCCTCTATGGAAGACGACGCTCCCATCATGTTCTCGCTCCCAGAGCTTGCTCATCCCACCGAGGAGGATGTAGATGGCGGCGCTGTTGCTCCGCACCATGAGGGCCAAGCCCACCAGGAGGAGGCGGAGCCGCAACATCAATTTCATCATGAGGCCTCAGTGCCAACAGAAGATGACGCCGCCGCCCTGCTCGATGATTCTGTTGTTCCGCATCTCCCTTCAGTTCCTCAAGACTACCACGACGATGGCGGTGTGCCTGAAACAACTGACTTGGCAGCAGCGCCTCAAAAGAGAGATGCAGAAGAGGACGTCGTAGCTTTAAATCAAGAAGAAGCCAAACGTCAAAAGACGTCTGTTGCGGCTATCATGGCAACAAGCCCCAACAAAAAGGAACGTCGGGAGTTCACTGCCGGGGAAAAATTACGTATCCTCCACCTTCTAGATGGTAGCCGTCAATCTTCTTCCGGGGAGGCTGCCACCGCTGCCGATGGCAGCGTTCTCCCCCACCAACCAACTTTGACCAATAAACAAATCAGGGAAAAATTTAAAGTATCCAAATCTTCACTCCATCGCTGGCGTCAACAGAAACACCGCCTCCAAATCATGGTTCAATCCGACGGACTTGGGACTCGCAAACGTGATACGAAAGATCCACTGGAAAAGATAAAGTCTGGACTACAAAAGTTTTATAATGAGAACATGGAAAAGAGTCCAGATGAACGGTTGATTATTACTACTCCAGTGGTACAGGCAATGGCTTGTAAGATTCGTGATGAGTTGCTGGCAGAGTATGATGCGGCTGTGGCAGATGCTGCTGCTGCCGCTGCTATTGATTTGAATGATGAGCACCAGCAGGAACAACCAGAACCGAATTTGAATCCGGAGGAGTTGACTAAAATACGTGGGTTTAAGGTGACTAAAAGTTGGGCTGGAAGGGTTGCAAGCCAAATGGGATGGTTGTCACAACCTCGAAAGAAGAGTGGCAACCCGCAAGAGCAACAGGTGGAAGAGAAAGTAGTAGATGAACAGATGGCTCATGTTGCTCATGATGAAGCAGCTGCAATTGGCAATACTGCTCCTGTAGCTACCAACTTCACCGAAGAAGATGTCGCAACAGAAAAGGCCAAACTCAACACTATTGCATTCCTTTCTAAAACTCATCCAGATTACTCTGCCACAAACCCAAAAGCCAAGAAGTCCCGAAAAGAGTTTAGTGCAGTGGAAAAACTGGCCATCCTCAAGGAGATGGATCCGGAACAGACAGCTAATCCATTGCTGATGGCAGAAATTTGTGAAAAGTATTCCACTTCCAAGTCCTCTGTGTTTCGTTGGAAGCAGCAATATCGTGCTGGTACATTGACTCAAATGATCGATGAGGAAGGACGAGGCGGTTTCAAACGGGATGTGGTTGACAAATTGGGCAAAGTGAAGATGCGCCTGAAGAAGTATATTGAGGATAATCGAGCACAGCCGCCTGAGACAAGGGAGGCATTGAGCAGTGGACTATTGCAAGGAAAGGCGCAGCAGTTCAGGGATGAATTACTGGCACAGCATGATTTAGATCCGTCAAAAAGTGATCTGAAAGATGATGAGATTGATGCTCTTAAAAAGTTCAAGGCGTCAAAGGGATGGGCGCGGAAGGCTGCGGCAAGGTATGGGTGGACAGAAACTGAGGATCCAAATTACAGTGTTGAAGCAGCGATGAGGACGGAAGCAGCAGTGCTAAGAACAGAAGCAGCTGCAGCCATTGAAGCAGCTGCGTCTGTTGCTGCTGCAGAAGTTTCTGTTGATGTATTGATGGAGCCTGTTATTGTACCACACTTGACACAGCATGCTGCGGGAAACAAAGATCAGCACCCAGTTGAACATCAGCAGGATCAACATGAACATGAAGATGCTGTGAACGAAGCAATGCACTCAATGATGGATGGAGATTTGGGTGCTGGCACTGAAGAACAGTACCATCAAGTGTAGATTATTTGAGTCTTAGTTTAGACATAGATGTTCATAAGTACTAAGTACATATTACCAAGGGTTGCAACAAGAGTAACCTCTGTTTTTTGAGTCGTTCATGCATAGACTCTGCTGATGCAGAAAGAGACTAGAGTCCCTAAGTGACTGCCAATTTTGGTCACGTAACTCCACAAAAATGGCGGTAAGGGCTTATGTCCCATTTGAGAAGCACATTGAAATTATTGTCGCATCATGCTAATCATGTGATTGAAACACGCTGGCTACTGGCACATCCTTCACTCTGAACAAAGGCATTAATTAAAACAGCGCTCTCGTTATCGTTACTTACTCCTGAAATAGCATTACATCTATTGCTGGTGGCTCTTAGTCGTTGATAAATTAATTATTGAGTAGTAGCCGCGCAGTTCATCCTCAACATGGCCTTGTCCAGCAGCGGCGAAAACGAGGCTTCTGTCACCTTCGAGAAGCCCGTTACAGAATATGAGTACAACAACGAGGATGATTATGATGATTTCACCGCACCGACTGCGGCCCCTTCGAGAAGTTTGGAAGAAGACGAAGAAGAGCAATATCAAGCTACAATGGTTGATGATGATGATGATGATGATACCGCCGAGTTTCCGCCGCAAACATCAGACGTGTTCCGTGGTGGCGCAACGATGAACAAGAACGCTGCAAATAATGTGTCCGTAGCACCCACCTTTCCTTCTCATGGTGCACTGGGTAGATTTGATTCCGATTATGGCGACGAAGAGTCGCATGACTCGAAGTTCTTGGATGACGACAATTGCTTTGATGATACTTACTCTGATGATGAACGCGTAGAACTGACGGCTGATGGGGAGGCAGTCTCCTCCTTGCATCAGGGGACGGATGCCTCCTCCCAGGAAAGAACGTTCAGCCGCGGAGACAATAACAAGAGTGGCGCATTTATAACTCAATCATTTCGGCCATTTCAGAGTCGGAAGAATGAAGACAATCCGATGAATGTCAACCTGACCGATGACCTTCCAGCCAGTGCGGACACCAGCAACCACAGCAATAATAACGCACCACAATGTCGGCATAAACCATCCATAATCACGTCCTCCGAAGCATCCTACATCTTTCAGCAATTAGATGAATTACGAACCGCTCCGAGTGGAATTACGTACAATCAGCCCAAGTACTTACAGCCGACCAACAATATCAGCGGGAATAAATTTGCAGACTCACTTCCTACTGATGCAATACATGCTATATCATCGTATTGTGATGGAAAGTCGTGGATGGCATTGTGTCATACGTCGAAGCAGTGGAGGGGAGTCGGATTTGAGGTTTGGAGAAAGGTTCGTATGCATGCGTTCCGGTGTGCTGGGGAGGTGCTTTTGGCCTGGGTGAGTAGTTTTCTGTTGGCGTACTTGTTTCTTTTTGCTGTTTGATTTGTCTATGTACACGGTTGACTAATATACACCGCATGCATCATCTCTCATAACTCAAATAGGCACGAGGGGAACACGCCGATGCAAGGGAATTGGCATCATTATACATCAAAAATGGAGTACCTATCTACCCTTCACCTCTTGGACATGCATATCATACATTGTCATGGAAGATGGGTGTGGAGATTAAGGCACAACAACAATCTGATAATGGAAATAAAGGTAATGCTGGTGGTGGAGAAAGTGAGCATATTGCGGGGGAGGAGAAAAAGGATGATACTATTGACCAATTCTATATCAGCCGATACAACAATGAAGACGAATCTGATATCTTCGCGTCATCCATGCTCACTTACGTGGAGGAAAAGTGTCTATATTGGAAAAAAGAAAAAGGAATCAAATCAGATTATACAATGAGAACACCAGAGATTCTTCCTCCCCTTGCTCCACCAATTGTTGGTGTTGCAGATGATGGAGCTTTGCAACTAGGGTCATCAACAATTCCGTTCCATACTACGCGTCGCAATTCCTTCTCTGCACCTGATGCTGCTACTACCGCAACTCCTGATAAATGCAGACATTCTATTGCTACAACTACGGCAAAAAATCCTAAAATGACAGTTAGGATTCATCGTCACTTGGCTGATCAGCATTTCTTTGGAGCACCATCAATTGATGATGAAGATGGTGCCATGAATGAGGTGGCATGTAACTTAAATGCAGACTTCTTCCACCCCCACTGGGAAAGAAAGAAATGCCACATTTCATCCCATTTGTCTTCCAAATTGGGAGGGAGGCACCTTCATTGGCAACGACAGCATTGGAGTGTACAGGGTGGGAACATTGACACATTCCGGATAGATTTTGGCGTTTCAGAGATTGAAGCAGCCCTTGAGGATGTGAGGAGGGCATTGGCAAACGAATCATCAATGACGAATTCTGCGCATTCAAGAAATGGCTTACGTCGGGGAACTTCGCTCCTTCGTTCTGATTCTCTGCCGTCTCTTAATAACAACTCTATTCAAGATAGCAATTTGACGACCTCTCCCTCATCCGACGTTCACTTGGAGATTTACAGTTCATTCTCCTCCATGACAGGTGGCAAGTCAGGTACGGAAGAGCAAAGGAAACTGACTGAAATTATTTCCCAAGTCCGTTCCCGATGTGCACGGTACCAACTCAAACTAGAATCTTTCTTGGCCAATTTTGACTCTCTCGGCTTTGACGAATGCCTTCTCGACTTTTGGGGTGAAGTGTTTCCTCTCTCTGAGGGTATTCATTTCCACAATCGTCACACAGCAGTGCCACGAATGTCGTCTTTGCAACGATTTATGACCACACCTTTGCCGAAAGAGGTCGGAGTTTTGCAATGTGAGATTGAAAGGGTCAAGACTACTTCTAGAGCTAAAGGTCTGGGCAAGGGTCGATTCTTCCCAGCATACGAGTATCGTCTCTTTATCCGGGATAACAAGAATGATAACGTTCAGAATATCCCCCGGTTTCCACCTCGGAAAGACTCTGTGCTGCTCGTTGCCAAAAATAAGAATGGAAGAAGGAATGCTCCGGAGGTAGACAATGCAGCTGCGTCTAAAGCTACAAGTTCTTCCAAGAGAGGTGTGAATAACTACTATCTACATCTCCCGCAACAACGGGATGTCGAAATGCATTACAGGAGTGTGAATGAACACCTCAGACATTCACCGGGAGCAAAGACTGGACTATCTGCCTCTCCTCCTGCAGCCCAATCGAGAGTCCCAATTCAAGTAGGTCGGCTACAAAGCAACTTCATTGGGACCGAGTTTCAGATATTTTCCTCCCCGAAGGTGAAAATTGAAGAAGCCGGAGAGGTCAGAAAGCGGAGCCTACGGAATGACTCTCCAGAAAGCGATCGCTCTGGTGGTGACCAAGTTCATCCTGCCCCCGATAACATGAACACAGTCGTTCCAGTGCCGGCTTCGCAACATTCATCGCGTAGAAGGAGAGGCAACAGTCTCGTGCGATTAGCGAGACGTGCGTCAAATGGATTGTCGCGTAGAAGCAGGGCATTAGATGAAGACGGCCGAGACGACGGGCAGTCTCGCAAGATGCTGACCCGTAGATTTTCTTGGGGATCGCCAACTCGCCCTAGTCGTCGAGCTATTGCGAATTCGGAGATCGAAGGATTATCTCCTACTATGCAGCCTGTGATGGTGGAAGAAGAGAATGGTGCTATCACCTACACTGCTAATTTGTTAGGAAACCGTCCTCGGATAATGGACGTGTGCATCCCAAAAGTTCTGGAAGATGGAACGATGAGTGGGGAATGGCGTCAAGTTCCAAACGATAGTAGTGCTCAAGATGACGGCAGCGACTGTCAGATGCTAAATCTGTTCAAAACAATTCAACAGGAGAGGGGCATTGTAGATGGTGAAGATACCCAAGATAATGATATCCTCGATCGCAATTCTGATAGAAACCGCGGATTGATGGTCTTTCAGAACCGGCCTCCTTGGTGGAACGAGGAACTCGGAGCCTTCGTCCTCAACTTTGGGGGGCGTGTAAGTGTCGCATCAGTTAAGAACTTTCAGCTGTGCGAACGGAGAGATCAGGAGCACATGATGCAGTTTGGAAGGATCCAAGGAAGGCACAACTTCACCATGGACTTTCAGCATCCTCTGACTCCCACGCAAGCGTTTGCCATTGCAATATCCTCTCTTCAGAGTAAGATTTCTTTCGGATAAAATCATAGATGTTATGATAACTAATAATGTTTTGATTTTGCACATATTCTTGACATTATCAGCGTTTCATGGAATGAATACTATTGGCTTCCACTTAAAATGCAGTTTGAAGCAGTGCGACCGTTACCATCTCAACTAGGAACTAACACACAGAACTAGTTCATTTAACATTAAAACATTGAACTACAACGTACAGCGACAACTGGAATCACACTTGTGGGGACATTGAGGATGGGCAAGAATTAAGCTGCAACCTCCCTTGCCTGTTCGGCATCCACTTCTCCCTCTGCAGTTTCATTCCTACCATCGTCCAAAGCTTTCTCTTCGGTCTTCGCAGAGCTGAATGGCCACCAACGGCCTTTAGTAGCTGGTTGGGTCTCTACCTCAGCTTTTTCTTCCTCTACGGGAGTGGAAGCAGGAGCTTCCTCGGGAGCAGAAGAAGGAAGCTCCACCACAGCATCTCCTTCAACCATGGCTGTTCCAAAGAACTTAGAAAGTTGCTCGGCAAGCCAAGTCTTGGAAATTGATTCTCCCTTCTGATGCGACTCATCTTGCACAGATGCCATGAAGTTATTGAGACCTTCCATACCCGCGTTGGTAAGTCGGAGTGTCTGAATCGCTACTCCATCAAAGAAAATTTCGACCGTTTGGGTAAAGTGTTTCTCTTTAGCTTCATTTTCGACCTCCTCTCCTTCATCCTCCTTCTCGGCTGCCTTCTTCTGCCAGAACGCGAACTTTGCTTGAAGGAAATTCAAACTGCCGCAGAACTCTCCCTTCTCTGCTGTCTCCGCCTCAGCATTAACCTCCTCAGCTTTAGCCTCCTCAGCAGGTGCTGCCTGAGCAGGTGCTGCCTGAGCAGGTGTGGCCTCAGCCTCAGCTTCAGCTTCCGCAGCAGGTGCAGCCTCCTCCTTTTCCACCACCGGCTCCTCCTTCTCCTGCTCCTGAGATTCTTCCTCTACGGGCTCCTCTTCTTTCTTCTCCTCCTTGGCTGACTTCCAGAACTTAAACTTACTTCTGGTCTCTTTAGAGGCCTCTTGCGTTGGTGCATCTTCTGCAGCTGCTTCCTCGACTTCAGTTTGCTCGGATGCTTCGACGGTGGGCTCAGGAGAGACTTCTTCCTTGGCAGTCTCACAGACAGCTTCTTCGGCAACTTCGGCTTTGGCAACTTCGGCTTCGACAGCTTCGGAAGATGGTGTCTTCTGGTTGATTTCGATGACTACGTCGAGGGAGTCGCCATCGGTTGGCGCGTTGGGTGCTTCGGCAACTTTGGATTTCTTGAGGAATTTCATGGTAGATGTAGAGACTTTTCTATGGGGGTGGTATATGTCTTTTGTACACAATGGTGTATACTGAATGAGTGGTTGCTAGCTTTGAGTGGAGATGATGTCCGAAAGAATATTATGTGCGTTGAATGATGAGAAGTAGTGAAGTACAGCGACACCCTTACAAAAGTGGTACGTTGGACGCTGTTGGACGGGTTTTGTGAGAGGAAGCTTTAGGAGAAAGGATCAGAAAGGATTGCAATTTTTTTTGAGAAAGAGGCAGGAAAGAGGCAATTTTTGATAGAGAAAGCGAGAAGTATCTTGTACGATACCTACTTACGTCGTACTTGTAAGTAAGTGTACCTCGATAAGTACTTTTGGACCATAAGTAGTTGGGATGAAGAAAATTTTGGGACCAGTTGGGATTATGCTGGGACCAGTTTGGGACCACAAATCCTCCCAAACTGGTCCCAGGTTTTTCATTGCAGTGGTAATAATCTACCAATTTTGTTGAATCTCTGCTTTTTGCTCTTTATGCACTTTGCATTGATCATTGCTCATGCATTGCTCTTGCTCTTTGCTCCCTGTGGTAATTGTATTTGGAGCACTGGCCATAGAGCGCAGGAAAAATAACTGCGTGTTATTACCATCATCTTCTTAGATAGGAGTAGTAGTATGTCGTCGCTTGATCAAATACGCGATCGACTAGAAAAAGAAGCAGGCGTGTCACCCTCCATCACCTGGTTGGATCGATGCCTTCGTCATATTCGTCAATCCAATAACTCTGGTGGCCACAATGACAATGGCGCCTCCATTGAAGAGTCAGAAGTCGATGGTATTTGGGACCAAATTCGTCATTCTGATTTGCGCACTGTCATTCGTGGACCATCCAATGATGCGGATTTTCCCATTAGTACCATCACGGCGGCAATGCAACTTCGACGGGCAATGGCTCAGTCAAAAACGAACAGCAGCAGCAGCAGCGCAAACAATACCAACGGGGGGCAACATCAAAGTAGCAAAGTATGCCTCCCTGAAAAATTCAAACTCATGATTCAACTGGAGGAAGTTGTTGATGCAACCATGAATTCAGAGCAACAATTAGCTTCCATGGGAGGCAATCATAATCTCGCCACATCGAACAATGGCAACAACAATAACAATGGCAACAATAATTATGGACAAGGGAATCGGAGCGAAAAGTGGCGGTGTCTAAAAATGATAGTCTCCGATGGATATTATCCCAATGGACGCGCCGCTTCACCTGCATATGATGAGGATGATGTCATCATTTATGCCATGGAAACATCACCAATTACAAATCTTTCTACAGCATCTGTTCCAGGCACGAAAATATTGCTTCATGGGCCTATTCAAATTCGATTCGGTCTTCTCCAACTCAGTGATGAGAATTCATTTGTGATCGGGGGACAAGTTCCTTCTTGGAGAGATATTTGGACCACGGCGCGAGAGAAGGCACAGCGTGAGAAGGGGCTGGGTGTGGACCCTACTATAAAGGCACTCATATGGAATCCTCTAATGGGAGATGAAGAGGAAGTTGATGAGGGTGAAAGAGAGAGTGGGGATGTTACAGTACCACGTGCACCTCCCCCACCTGTTGTTCCTCAACAACTTCCTGTTCCAAATCAGTCTCTGCCGGTCATCACACCCAATCATTCTGCAGAAGGTCGAATTCAAAATCAAGGTACAGGTAACATCAGAAGTGCAACTCAAAATAGAAGCAGCGTTCAAAACCCAACAACAAACAATTCCTCAACTTCTCGAGCAGCAGGAAACTTGAGACAAACTACTTTAGATGCATATCCAAAACAAAAAAGGACGGCTACCACAAATCCATATCAGCGTTCCAACCAGGACAACACTACTACTCAGCAGACAACAATTCATAATACAAATCCATATCAGCAGAAGCAGCAACAACAGCAACAGGTCAGCAACCCATATGTCGCGTCTCATCAGCGGCAACAACCAACACAGCTGAAGACCAATCCATACGCTTCTTTGCGGCCATCTCGACCGAGTGATACAAGTTCAACTTCTACAGCATCTCTGGCAAAGAGTTTGTCCAAAACTGGCATTGATGAAAGCAAAGATCAAGATGATACAATTGACCTCACCGAATCGCCTGCTAATGCCAGCAACAAGATGGACACATCTAGTGTTGCACAAACTTCCATTTCAACTGCAACTCCAAGGGATAGCACACCCAGCTCTAATGCTAATAGCAGTAAGAGTGGGCTTTCTGGCATTCTCTCATTTTCTGAATTCAAAGCACTGATGCAATCGCTTCGTCATAATCGTGTATTGTATGAGGAATATTACGGGAAGGAGATAATTGTTCTGTGCAAGATTAGTCCTGGGAATGATAATAAGATATTCAATGTCGTCAAAGGAGGTGACAAAAAGAGCAAAGTCAAGAAGGATAAGGTGAGCGTTGTGCAATGGTTGTGTCTTGTTTGTCGTTTTATAAACATTGTCTTATTCCAATGCTCATCGTTTTGGTCAACAGAAATACAAATTCTTCCTTGTGAGCACTTTCTATGGACCTAAGCAATCTGATGGACCGATTGCCTGTCAAGTTGAAAGTGTGCTGATGGAACCATTCTTCCAAGTGTCTCCTGGAGAAATCCGTAAACTCACTCGTGAAGATAGAGAGAGAAGTAATCGAATTGTCACGCAGTCATCTACTGCGTTCATTCATGAATTGAGTTCTTTGGGTCGGGTTCATATCAAGCTAATGCTTACGGCTGCTGAGTTTTTTGAAAAGATATCGTCAATGCCGTCAGATGGTTGGTTGGTAGATACAAAGAATCCTCTCTTGCTGGTGGTAAAGAGAACTTCCTTTTAGAAAAGTCATTGATGTACGATGACTCATTTGGGGTAATCACATTCGACGCTTCCCATTTCTAGGTAAACACTTTTGAGTTGTGTCCACGACTCTATGCTGCCAGTGCCATTTTCTCGTCCTATGCCACTATACTTGTAACCACCCCAAGGAAGATTAATTGGTGCTAAATTGTAGTTGTTTATCCAAGTCACACCAGCTTGTAGTTTCTCCACTACTCGATGACCACGTTGGATATCTCTGGTGAAGACGCCCGAAGCCAACCCAAATTCCGTATTGTTGGCGCGTGTAATAACTTCCTCTTCAGATGAGAAAGAAAGAATAGACATGAGCATTCCAAACACTTCTTCTCTGCAGATTGTCATGTCATCTGTACAGTTTGTGAAAATTGCTGGTGACAGAAAGTAACCATCCCTCAATTCTTCTGGAAGATCGTTTACTCTTGTTCCTCCATACAGGAGCGATGCACCTTCCTTGATGCCACTATCGACATAACTCAGAACCTTTTCAAATTGATCTTTGTTTGCCATTGGCCCAATATCAGAGTTGGCATCTCTTGGATCTCCAATACGCAATTTCTTTGTTCTTTCGACCAACCTGTCTACAAACTCCTCTATTATTGATTCATGAACAAACACTCTTGTGCCATTGCTACACACTTGACCATTGGAATAAAAATTGGCAAGCATAGCAGCCGATACAGCATTTTCCAGCTCTGCATCGTCGAATAAAATTAAAGGCGACTTTCCACCTAGTTCCATGGTGACCTTTTTCATCCCTCGAGCTGCCGTTTCATAGACTCTTTGTCCAACTCCGACTGATCCGGTAAAAGATACCTTTGAGACCAAATCAGACTTGACCAGCTCGTCACCCACTTGTCCATCTCCCAAGACTACTTGAAACACACCTTTTGGAACTCCAGCTTCTGCGTAACATTCTGCTAACCACAGTGCTGTTGATGGAGTATACTCAGATGGTTTGAATATCATACTATTACCGAATGCTAGCGCTGGTACTGACTTCCAAAGAGCCCCTTGCAGCGGATAGTTCCATGCACCAATTCCTACTGTAACCCCAAGCGGTTCACGCAATGTGTATCCTAAATTTGTTCCTGATAGTTTGTACATTTCTCCACCCAATGAGTTTGCTAGACCTGCATAGTAATTCAAGCATTCTATTCCTTCGTCTACATCATATTTTGTTTCTCTAATGACTCGTCCAGTGTCAGAAGTCTCCAATTCACTCAACAATTCTTTACTTTGCGATATGATAGTAGCTGCACGTCGAAGTATAGATGCACGATGCGCAGGTGATTCTGATGCCCATGACTCTTGTGCTTGCTTTGCGCATTCAAGGGCATGTTGGATTTCGGCTGATTGTGTTTGGTAATAGAAATAATTATGCGATTTCGCATTCACTGGGTTGATTAGCGTGTATTTGCGCCCTTGCTTGGTGTTCGCCACCAAACAATCTTTCGTTGACTTGGCAATGAAAGGTGTTAACACTTTTGATGTCGTCATGATTCGGGCTCCGGAAGGTGCGTGAAGGAGTGAATCTGGCTGAAAGCAGGTTGCACAGTTGCAGCGTTACTATCTCGTTGAGAGAAGTGCCTCCTCCTTTATGCCGTGTTAGCCAGCATCTCCAGCATTGGGCATTGGGCATTGGGCATAGGGCATTGGCACACTTCGAGTTCACACTCACACACCTCTCACATCTCACACACTGTCTAAAACGATAGAGAGTACCTTTACCAATAAGTGAAATTAACCATAGATACGTTATGTGGGTTTGTCCAAAAAAGAACAAGCCTCCACAATCCACAACTCCACAACCCACAAGCCGACAAGCCAGGCACCCCTATTGTTTGATAGGTGGTGAGGTGATGGCGGTGAGCTGCATTGCACGTGTGTTGGAATCTTGAAGAACGTTGATGATCATCACAGTTTGAGTCTACCACCTATGTTGCTTTCTCCTCTCGTCATTCGGCCTTCGAATAATAGATGCATAAAATTATTTCTCCTTTTGGCCATCACCTACACAACATCAGCCATGCGTATAGTCATCCAACGAGTAAAATCGGCGTCAGTCACTGTCGAGCAAAAGCAAGTATCGGCGATAGGGCCAGGAATGTTAGCCTTGGTGGGTCTTCACCACGAAGACACAGAATCAGATTTGCAATATTGTGCCAATCGATTGTTGAAGATCAAGCTGTGGGAGAACGATAACGGAGCGCCTTGGAGGCAGCATATAAAACAAAAGGATTATGAGATGCTATGTGTCAGTCAATTTACATTGTATGGAACTTTGAGCAAGAAGAATCAACCAGACTATAAACTTGCAATGAAAAATGAGGAGGCACGTCAAATGTACAATAAGTTCTTGGATATGCTTCGGGATGGCTATGGACCATCAAAGATATTTGATGGTAAATTTGGAGAGATGATGGATGTGGAATTAGTGAACGATGGTCCTGTGACCATGGTGATTGATAGTAGAGAAGGAATGATTGGCACTCAAACGTCATCTATATCTTTGTCAGATAGTGATAAAAATATATAGTAGTTAGATGTCTGAAGGATAGAACTGGCCTTTTGTTCGCGAATGGTCGAGATGTTGGCTTCAAACACTTCACCGAGGACCTTTTGAGTGCCATCGTAGATAAAAATAAAGTTCATCTTGTGATAGAGGCTTCGTGTATGCGCCAGCTTGAAGGCTCAAAGTCCGAAGCGGAACGGGAAGCTGAGCTACAACATAAGATAAGATAATATGTAGATTTTATCACTTGGCCACTCAGCTGACTCAGAAACCGAATACAGGTTAGGTTAGATTTCGAAGTGCAATAGTCGCGATCAATTTCGGAAACTTCACCTCTCCGCTTTGGTGCACCACGGATCAACCGTTCATTCAGATCTGGATGAGTTGAGGAGGATATTAGTATGTAAGCAAGGAAAAACGTATGGTACCAACTTTTCCTCGCCTCGAGAGAGAGCATCTCTCTGTCTTGTAGCTGGGAAGTTTCGCTGGCTCGGACGATGCCGGAAGCGGTCCCAGATGACATCCCAAGATCTTGAAGTCTGACCACGTGGGCTTTTTGGTAGTTTTTGGTGCAATGAGGACCTCCACGAGTTGGGAGTGAACCTAAACTTGTATAAATAGTAGATGATAAAAAGTTAATCTATTAACAGATTTTTTGCCTTTTAAAGGTAGACAAAATCACAGATAGATTAGAGTGGTCCTAAGATATTGTTGAACTTGAAGGCGATTAAAGATTTGCGATTTTTCCCACCGACCTCCCTATCTACTTATCATGAAACATGCTACTTTCACCTGCTCATAATTCTTATCAACAATATTCCAACATGAAGTCTGCCATCATCGCTGCCCTTATCGGCTCTGCCGCCGCTTTCGCCCCT
>JALLBH010000238.1:0-33549 GCA_036940005.1 Skeletonema menzelii | reverse complement strand
GTCTTTCAACTGTTAGCAGCGAGGAATGGTCTTGCTGTGTTGTTCTACTCTGTTTAGCTCTAGCACGTCGGCTTCTTGTGTGTTTTAAGTGAGCCTGACTCAGTATTGATGTATCATTTTAGGAGGAGTCTGAAATTATTTCATAATTGATGTGAGGGAGAGCGTTGTACACATCGTATGTATCTCCATAAAGTTAAAAGAAGATTAGAGATCAGTCAAATGTTATTTCTCCCCCCACCGTTGACTTGATAAGTACTCACTGCTTCTTCATTCAAATATGAATGCAAATGCAAGTTAAAATCTGCCAGCAGGGGATGAGAATCATCAAAGTGAGGTAGATAAGACTCTGATAGCATGCATGTAAGAAGATATTATGTAACTCATACCATACTTAGAGTGCATACAACATTACATAAGTAGGTGTAGGTGGAGATCATACTTAGAGATAGGTACCTATTAGACGTCAGTCATTCAGGATTCTACAAAAAAGGCAAAAAATTGCCTTTTTTGCTTATCGTGCTCCAACTTTTTGCCCATTTTGACTGTGTCTCAAATATGTAACGGCAAAAAGTTTTTCGGCGAGAGACATCCGTTGCTCCGCGCCCCGATCATCACGAAGCATCATCAATGTTGACAACAACCAACAACGGGCGGCCACATTCATAAAATAACTTGAGCGAGCACTCCCTCTTTGCTAAAAACAATCCAGTACGACTCTCCTCCATCCTTCACTACAACCATGAAGTCCTTCCAAGCAGTTATTATTGCCGCCATTGTTGCGTCTTCCGTCCACCGCCGCCATTGAGCGTGAGCTTGCCGAATATGAACGTCAACTCGGAACTGAGATTACCGGAACCCCAACAGATAACTCCCAGCGTCCCACTAGTGTAAGTCTACAAAACATCTGTATTATCTTGTCTTGTGAAAAGCTGAGGTGGTGGCTGATCAGCTATGGATGAAAGATGCACCTATCGGCCGTCAATGTCAAGATGTGCACGGCTTGTGCATATCGGCGACTGCTTCTTCAGTTGCTCTAACCGTTGAAAGTCATATCATCCTGCTGTATGCTGGAAGTTGGAGGCGGACACTGCTGATCTACTCGCCTATCTGATTTGGCGTTTCAAGTGTTGCCGGATGCTCCTAGTGCCTGCCAGTGACCGCACATATCATGCGTTTGCAGCAGCACCACTTGTTTTCGACCGTTATACTCATCAAGTCGCCTTCTTATTCATTCTACTCATTACAGAGCTACAGCATGAGCTACGGCGGCAAGGGAGGAAAGTCCGACGGTGGATCCTCCAAGGGTGGAAAGGGATCAGGCAGCATGAGCTACGGCGGCAAGGGAGGAAAGTCCGACGGTGGATCCTCCAAGGGAGGCAAGAGTTCAGTCAGCATGAGCTACGGCGGCAAGGGAGGAAAGAGCAGCGGCGGTGGATCCTCCAAGGGAGGGAAAGGAGGATCTGTCAGCATGAGCTACACATAAAGCGGTAACGCTTAATGCTGTCACCCAAAACAAGGCGCTTGTTTCCGCGCCTTAGATAGAGCAATACCCACCCAAAACGTGCCTTCCGTGCAACTTTAAAGCAGGAAGGACAACCAAAAAATTGCCCTCCTATATATTTGTGCAAAAAAAAGTCAAGTGTTCTCTGAACGCTTACCCCCTCTAGAAGATCTATGTCGTGTCGTGAGCTAGCTGCTCTCTCTTAGTCTCTCTTTTTCTTTCTCTGTAAAGAAAGTTTGAGAGTATTATTTGGTTCATTATATACATCATGCAGTTTGATTTTAGAAAATCGCTGCTTTAATGTGAAGAATAAAAGTAGTAATATCCAATTATTGATACATTGAGTAATGTTTGTACATATGTACATTATGCGTGTAAGTATATATGTAGATCAATTTGAAAGTCTTTAAGTTGAAAGCAATGTAAGTACCTTGCCATTACATTGTGGGTATCTGTAGATTATAGATGATTGAAGATGAAGCATCCTGTACTTAGATACCATGCATAGGAGTATAGTACCTTCTAAGGCGCAGCCTCTTCATCTGCTTACACACTACAAGTCCAACGGATGATAATGTGGCACACTCTAGAGTACCTATACTCTACCATAGTGGGTCTGAAAAACTTGGACGACTGATACTCACACTTACCTGTATGACATGATCCATCTAATCTTTTGTACACACCACCAGATGGGCTTCTTATGCAACGATGTGATCAGATCATGCTCAGTTATACATATGCCTCTGTTATCTATTGCAAACCATCACTTGGGGCTGGAGGAGGGCTGGAGGTCGGATAGAATTGAAGTCGGAAACCTTTTTTTGCTCTTTGCTTCATTCCGGTCGATCACACGGACATCGGACATACATAGCGGACATCCGGAACCTCCGGCACTTCCCTCCTTCTTCCTTCCCTCTGCGTCATTCCAACTAATCAGGGCATACAATACCATCTTCAAAGGAACTTCTATTACATAGGAACTAGTACAAGTTACATACCCTGCTCCTCTCCCGCAATCTTTTGTCAGAATCCTTCCTCCGCCATCCGATCGAAACACAAGCTCAGTAAGTAGTGGCGAAGGCGGAACCTACCACAATGTAATGCAAGCATATGCTATCGACTGGCCACAATATTATAATCAACACCATTGACCAACAATAATTGGTAAACAATAGCTAGCTAGCTATCATCATCATCATAAAGCAGCTATCTATCTACCAGCAAAACGAAGCTATAAAATCCAAGTCCAAGTATATATATACACACCGCCATGCCAAAGAAGAACACGACACATCCCAACTAAAACACACAAATATATATATCTCAATCATGATGTTCCAAAGTGCTCTCCAACGAAGCACAACCATCCATCATATGATCCAACGCTCCTCTTCTGGATCTGGTATACGATGGAGTTCCTATGTTGGCGATGTCAGATGTTGGGGGTCCACTACTGCTACTACGGGTAGGAGTGGTGGACGTAACTCTTCCACCTCTTCAACTTCTTCAACTTCTTCTTCTTCCTCCTCCGCACCACACGAACGACTCTTAATCCTCGGTTCCGGTGTAGCCGGATGTGCCACAGCACTTACCGCCGCCCGTCATGGTATTCCGGTAACTATTTTACATGCGGGGAGTGATCGGAAGGATTGTAATTCGTATTGGGCTCAGGGGGGGGTGATTTATCGGAATTATCGATTGAGAGGGGAGGCGCAGAAGAAGAATAATAATGCCAGTTGTGTGAATGGTGTGTCAAGTAGTAAGTACAGCAGTAACAACAACAATGGTAACAACAACAGTAGCAACTTGGTAAGTGCAGAGGCAGTTCAGGGATTGGTAGACACACCCAAAAGTTTAGTCAATGATATACGAATTGCTAGTGGATATACGGGTCCACTTAGACGTGAGGAGAATTTGGAAGAGTGTGTTTATTCCAGTCATCATCATCTTGACAACATCAACAACAATACTTCCAAAACCAAACAACAACAACAACAACAACATCAGGGGAGCAACAACAGTCAAACATGTCCAATCTCCAACGTACGTTGGTCCGAAGATGCCTCGTGGAAACTAGCCTGTGAGGGACCATCACGTATACGTCAACTCCTCTTGGGTCCCAAAGATTCCGGTACGGCACATCAACACTACGGTCCACATGCCGTCGTACCCTTCGATCGACAACGTTTACCCACTGCAAGTGAAGATGATGATGATAATACTACCGACGACTACTCATTTGTAAGTAGTAGTAAGGATGATTGGAGTAGTAGTGAAGATGATGTATTGAGTTTATGTTTGGAGGCGAGTCATTCGGCTGCACGGATTATTCATTATGCCGATTGTACTGGACGGGTGATTACGGAACGGATTACGGAGGCGGCTAGTTTGCATCCGTTGATTGAGTTTCGGGGGGATTGTGTTGTGACTGATTTAATCTTTGATGAGGATGGTATTGGTGGTGGTGTGGATAAGATGGTGATTGGTGCCAAGGTATTGGATAAACAACGGAATGAACAGTGTCACATGTATGCTACCCATGGGGTAGTGTTGGCGAGTGGGGGGTTGGGTGGTATTTATCAACATTCGACGAATCCATTGGGATTTAATGCTTTGGGATCAAGTGTTGGTTTGGCGTTGAGATTGGAAGATCGTCTTTCTTCTTCTTCTTTGTTGAACAACAGCAACAACAACAACAACAATGGAATCATGTACAATGGCATCGTGTCTGATTTGGAATATGTTCAATTCCATCCAACATCATTGTATCTACCCAACGAAGCTCGTTTCCTCTTAACAGAGGCACTACGTGGTGAAGGTGCCATACTACGAGATGCATCAGGTCGAGCCTTTGCTCGTGATTACCACCCCAATGGTGAATTGGCACCACGAGATATTGTCGCTCGTGCCGTATTCATGGAAAGTCAAAAGAGTAGTAATGGTGGTGGTGGTGATAACAACGTACACAATGCCTATCTGGACATTAGTCATCGTGATTCCGAATGGCTCAAGGATCGTTTCCCATCCATCCACGCCCATTTGAAATCAAGAACGAATCCAATGGACTTTACCCAAGAAAAGATCCCAGTGATCCCCGCGGCACATTACACGTGTGGTGGAGTGACGACTGATTTGAATGGGTGTGTGATTGCATCGAATGGCGAGTGGTATGGCAATCTGTATGCAGCTGGAGAAGCTGCCCGGACGGGACTTCATGGTGGTAATCGACTTGCTAGTACGAGTTTATTGGAGGGATTGGTGTATGGTGCTTCTGTGGGTGAGATGGTGGCTGGTGTGGTGAGTGATGGGACGGATGATAGGGCATTGGAGAATCGTGAACGGGTTATGGAGACTATGCATCAGGCTCGTTATGCGATTGAGCAGCGATTGGCATTGGAGCAGTCGACTGATTCATCGACAACAGCAGTGGCAGTTGATGAGGGTGTGAGGAAGGAGGCTACTGCAATCTTGACCAATTTGAAGTCCATCATGTGGGACAATGTAGGAGTTGTTCGTACCCCCTCCAAACTAGCATTGGCAGTATCTGAATTGAGTGCAATGCGTGATGAAGCTGATCGATTATGGAACAGCGATGGTGGTGGTGGTGGTGCAGGATGGGAGGTGGTGGCACTACGAGATGCGGCATACTCTGGATTGGCTGTGGCCGAGTCTGCCTTGGCCAATCGTGTTTCGGGAGGTGCACATTATGTTGTTTTGGAGGAGAGTGAGAGTGAGAATAGTAGTGGTAGTAGTAACAATGGTGGTGGCAGTAAGAGTGATAGCGATGAGGAGGAACCACTCCATGCGGTTATTTGATATGAGACATTTTGTTCCTCTTGTGTGAGAGAGTGTATGCAGATGTACCCTTGATGTGGTAAATCGGCAACCTGGATCAATCATTACTTAAATAATGACATTGTATCATCCCCTGTACTTATCGCGCATCTTGCTGCTGGTAGGACTCTCGCCGTTGCATTCAGTAGGATACTGTCTACATACTACCAAGAATGTTTCGTGGGTTGATTTGATAGATCCCTTCGTGGAACCTCCATCATGCACTGATGGAAGGGAGAAAGGCGAGACTGACTAGGCCATCAGAAGGAGCAGGGGGAAAGCTGCCAAAGCATGGATGGTGGGACGAACTTGAAGAGACCGAATGACGAGGTAAATAAGGATGATTGCAGAGGGTCTTGAGATGTAAAAGATGTCGTCGTACGATGCAAGTCTGGAGAAGGAGATAGAGACTGGGTAAAGACAAAAAGTGTCACTATGATAAGACAGATGGAGATGTGGAGAGTGGAAGACTGTTTAATGCTACGGGAGATGAGAAGCTAGCTATATGTCTATGATTTGGTTAGGAGATTAGAGTTAGAGTATGAAATCTACATTTGACGACAAGTTATCAATTGTGAACATAACTCAACTTCTACTAAACTATTATATGAGAGAAAAAGAATGACAACTATATATATATATGTCATTGCAGCCTGATTGATATCAAGACAGATTTGGTGATAGAGGCAACAGAAGCTAGCTCCTTACTTCAGTCCTATATACTCATCTCAGCCCAAGTATTTTGTGAGGCAGTGGCATTCAAGATTCTGTAATACTGAGTTCCGTCGTTAAATACAAAGTTACGACATGCAGAGCGGCTTTGAATTTTTTCGAAAGACACCTCCCCCTCAAGTAAGCTCCTTTCCGTTCGCCGTTCGATCATCAGGTCGTGTCGGTGTTGTGTTTGCCAGAAGCTCTCTACTCCATACCAAACAAGCACGACAGAGAAGTACACCACTAAACAACCACTTAACACGTCCAATCATTAATGAGTAGCTGCTGCGGCGAGAGTCCAACAAAAATGAGCAATCAACAAACTTTTCTAGACACGTTCAAGTCTGGAAGCAAACGGTTTGCTACACTTGTGGCGGATACGGGTGCCAAGACTATGCTCAAGGTGCGTCCTGTTGTATTGTAGTGAGGCGTTGTTTGAGGTTTATTGTAGTCTTGTAAGATTTGCTTCGTTTATAATATGGGTACAGTTCGTGAAATTTGCTGATCAGTCATCTAACGGCTGCATACATTACATCTCTAATAATATCTCGCTCATCTCCATCATTTTGACATATATGTATAAAAATCGAAACCCGATGAACACAAACCAATCAAATCATATTCATCCAACAAAAACAAAACAGACCGACGTGGCCTTTCTCGAACGAGACATTAAAAATCGCAAACACACGTTTGGCATTCAAATCTACGACATTCTCCAACAAGCCAGTGTCAAATCCTCCACTACTAGCGATACTGTCTTTTCCGCCTCGGAGGATATCGCAAGGGCATATGAGGAATGTAAATTAGATATTGAAACGTTGGAAAAGAAGATTGATAAGAAGAGAGAGGAGATGGGAAATATTGGTGATGGTGGGCAGGGTAGTGTGGCAGAGGGTGGTGGTGATGGAGGTGATGGGGAGAGTGCTAGTGGACGGAATGCTGAGTTGGAGAGTGGAATTCTTCCTGGTTATTGAGATTATGGAATGAATTGGCGAGTGTGAGATGATGAAATGTGTGATGTGATGTTTTGGTTGGTGTGGGGAATGATTCATCTCTCTATCGTTTGTACAATGAAATTTAAAGTCAAAAACTGTACACAGCAAAGAGAGAGAGAGAATGGTGGGGGATAGCAATTTGTATGGGAGGAGGAGAGATGTTGAGGAAAGATTCATATTTTTGTTTCTACTTTTTAATCATAAGATTTACTTTTTGGCACAGATGTTGTTTTGTACTGAAAGAATCGAGTCAATCTTCCATCTATCATCATACTCTCTATCCCTGGCTACTTCATCTTCACAATCATCTTGTCTGCAGATGCTCACAAATTAATACAACATAATAGAACCATTATAATTTAGTCAAAAAGTTGGAATGATCTTCCACACTTTCAATTACATTCCTCGTCATCCCAACATCCTTATACGAAACCAAGGTTGGGATAGAAAACTCTTGCAACGCATGACTGACGGACATGACACCCATTGCCGAGCTCCTCCGTCCTGAGAATGGCGCAGTGTCTGGAGATCGACCGCATTGGGAATTGATGTTGATTTTACCGAATACTGTAGAGAACCGATCAATCAAGTCTGCGACTATTTTGGATTCTTCTGTGTGACTGGAAGTAGAGGTGAAGATGGACACTTGTTGACCGTACTTTCCATCTTTTGCGTATGTAACTACCTCAGCTAGTGAATCATATGGCACAATTGGAATAATGGGTCCAAATTGTTCTTCTGTGTACAGCCTGCAGCTAGGCGTGACAGGATAAAGAACAGCAGGCACAAGTAGAGTTGACTCGTCTTGATCACCAATGATCATTCCTCCATTCTTGTTCATGATTCTAGCTCCTTTACTGACCGCATCTTGAATTAGTGCCTGCATATACTCAACCCGACCTCTATTGGGCAATGGAGTAATTTGAGGATAAGTGATTGTTCCATCATTTGGATTTTCCTTCGTTTCCCACGGCAAACCAACGTGTAGGTTCTCTACCTTCTCTGCCAACAAAGACGCAAATTCCTCGGACTTGTCTTTTGGCAGAAAGAGAAGCTTCAATGCAGTACACCTTTGTCCATTATAACTGAGTGTACCTGCAACAGTCTCCTTCAGGATTGTATCCAAATCTACTTGGTCTCCTGTCCCTCCATTATCAAACAAATTGGGCATGTACACGCCAAAATTCTTCGCTTCAAGTTGCAAAAACACTTTAAGCCGATGTGGTTCCGGATGATCCTTAATCAATCGATCCGCAGCCGAACTCGCCCCAATAAACGCCAGAGCATCTACCTTACCACTTTTCATCAACGGTGGCATTGTAACTCTTCCCGAGCCAGAAATGAAATTAATTGTTCCCCGAGGGAATGATTTCTGAAATGCTTCCAACGTCAATAGATGAACAAGTCCTCCGGTAGTGGGAATCTTTAACAGGATTACATTTCCCATGAGTAATGCTGGGATCAATGTGGCATACGTCTCATTCAATGGGTAATTGTATGGTCCTAAGCATAGAATGATACCAATGGCAGCACGCTTCATGAATAGCCGTGTAGATCCATTACTTTTATCCCAATCCGATCCAAACTCCGAATGTGTATTACTCTGAATGTACTCAATCACCTGTTTCGTGAATTGAACTGTCCGATCAAACTCTGATTCGGCATCAACTTGATTCTTGCCAATTTCATACATTAATGCGGTGACTATATCCGATCGTTTGGATTGTAAGTGTTGAAGGAAGGTTTGAACCGCCTTGATACGTTGGTGTAATGTCATTTGGGGCCAGGTGCCTGATCCTCCGTCCCAGGCAGCAATTGCTGATTGGAGTGCATTGAGTGATTGTTGGGAGGTGAATTGAGGCATTTGACCAATAATGATTCGTTTCATGTTGTCTGCGCTG
Organism: Skeletonema menzelii; assembly: GCA_036940005.1. Classification (NCBI taxonomy): domain Eukaryota; phylum Bacillariophyta; class Thalassiosirophyceae; order Thalassiosirales; family Thalassiosiraceae; genus Skeletonema; species Skeletonema menzelii. The sequence continues at coordinate 24,598 of JALLBH010000238.1, read as the reverse complement.
TCAGATGTGGAGCATGCACTAGAAGACGATGACGATGTGCTGCAGCATCCAATTACATCGGCAAGTGCCATCTCGCCCAGACCAGCGTCAAGAATCATCTTGTCATGAGGGACATCTTGAATGATCCCATTTGTAAAGACTTTTCCAGTAATAAAGGGTGGTGTAGGAAAAGATTGAGTAGATGATGATGCTTGCGGAGAAGATGGAGAAGAGATGACGGATGTGTCGGATGCGCTGGCGACCGATAACAGACTTTTTCCACCCAGAAGACAAGTGATGGCGACTACGAGTAGTAGCTTGCAGCTATTGCCGCCTCTTTGTAGGGAGCGTGTAGGCAACATCGTCGGCGATTGTTATTGGTGACCAGTTCATGTTCACCGAATTGTTCTGTCGAAATCGAAGATGAAAAGAAGATATGACGTCGCCGGCCAGGGAATCCAAGTGGTCACCCGACACATTGCCCTACCAAATATCTGCTGTGTCGCTTTACTTTGATACATCTTATGGAGTGTCAATAAAATGATTGGCGGAAGGGAACAAAATTGATGCTTTTGTCTTTTGTCAACAACCAAGCCAAATTATGGCGTCACGGAAGAAACAGATACATACATACACACAAAGAAGCAATTCGTAATACATTGTGATGTAAATACTCCAACAACTGCTCTATGCTGTTATCAAATGAAAGCTATCACAAGCCACTACATAGCATAAATATGGCAACCTTGCTCAATTACAGTACGCGGGGAGAGAAAATACCAAGTTTTTTTCTTCTTTCTAAAAAAACGAAGAAAAGAATCAACTTAGTAAACCTCAACGTGCCACTGTCCACTCTTCTTAAGTCCCTTGATGAATTCATCATAGTCAATTCCCTTGGACTCACAAACTCCCTTGAGCATATCTTGGATTCCAGGCATCATTCCCTTCAAACCGCAGAAGTACATGTGGGCACCATTCTCAAGCTTGGCAAAGATCTCATCAGCATACTCCTCAACCTTGTCTTGGATGTACATCTTTCCTCCGTTCTTGTTCTCCTGTTCACGGGAAAGAGCGTAGTCAAGACGGAAGTTCTCGGGGAATTGCTCCTTGGCAAGTTGGAATTCATCATCATAGAGAAGGGCATCGGAGTTGGCAACTCCGAGGAACAACCAGGCTTGTCCCTTGTAAACATTGGCGGCGGGGGTGTCCTCGGCAAAAAGACGACGGACGAATCCACGGAAGGGGGCAATACCGGTACCGGTGGCAACCATGATGTAATCGGTGGTGGGGTCCTCCTCGGGCATGAGCATAACCTTACCGGCGGGTCCGGTCATCATGATTTCATCACCGGGGTTGGTATCACACAAGAAGTTGGAGCAGATTCCCTTCTTGGCGGGATCGTCGGCCTTGAGCTCGGGGCACCAGTAGGTGGCACGACGGACGCAGAGGGATCCGGTCTTACCGGTCATATCATCACCGTAACGGGAGGAGGCGATGGAGTAAAGACGGACAGCGTGGGGCTTTCCATCCTTCTCACGGGTTCCTGGGGGGATGACTCCCCAGGATTGTCCCTCGATGTAGGGGAAGTCACCGTTGTGGTCGATGATGATGTGGCATGTCTCTCCGGTAGCTTGGGGTCCGACGATGCGCTTGGTAGAAACGACCTTTCCGGTGAAGGGGGCCTTGTTCTTGTAGGTGTTGACCTTAACTTGGGAGTGGTCGTGGTAGGGGGTGTATTCGAGGAAGTCTTGCTTCAAGTTGAGGGAAGTTCTGTGATTATTGTGTGAATTGACGTTGTTCGGTTTGTTGTGGTGAGAAAGAGAGATGGAGGAAAGATGAGGTGAGATGTTGATCTGATGAGTAAAGAATAGAACAATTTTCAAACAATGTAACGTGTTCCTCAATAACGAATCAATCGTTATCCATTCCACATGAGCCGATGCTGCTCATGAGAGAAAGAGAGAGTTGCGCCGAGAGAGATGATGCCTTCATATTGCCGCTGAATCAACTATGCATCGACACGGCTGTCTTAGGATGGCCGATGATCGATAATGATGCACCCGATTATTGAGATGGGCACCACGGCGTGATGAAAACACACTCTCTCATGTCGACATCGATGCAGCGGAGTGACGTTTATTGAACCGAAGGCAACACAACATGCGCTGGGCCCCCATTTGACGGCGAAGGAGGAAGATCGAAACACCGGCCGGCAACAATACTCTCTCCCCTCCATGACGGCAGAGGATATAGTTACCTCAAGGGACCATCACTTCCTTGCAATCGAGATAATCATCCGCTAGAGCGAAGAAGGGCATGTTATATTCTGATCCCATGTCAACTACTATTCTTCTGCCGGAAGAAAAAGAACGCATGGGAGACCGGGCGGTGTCGACATCTCGATGACTCTCCATGGTAATAAATCGACAGCCTCCATTATTCCAACACCACTGAACATCGACAGTCTGTAACCATATATAATTATCTTGACCACCTCACAATATCATAATCTCTCTCTCTCTCTCTCTCTCTCAGCCTCCCATTAATACACAAGATCCAGCAACGCCTACACGTGGTGGAATTTCAGACACAACATATGATAGTAGACTTACCCAAACTTGGGAGCATTGGAGGGAACGAAAGCCGAAGCAGTGGCAAAAAGGGTAGCGGCGAGAACAACCTTCATCTTGATTAATTATTATTTGATAATAGTAAGAATTATGGTGAGGGAGGAAGACGGCTGGGGTGTGTGGCGTGTTGTCGCAGGTGCGTGGCGGTAAGCGTGGAGCGCGTAGGTAAGTAGAGCCGGCGATGACGGCGGCGAAAAAACGATCGACGCAAAGATCTTTTGTGGGGGTGACTGACGCGGCTTACGTCAGAGAGTTCCTAAAAAGGTTTGGTTGGCGAGATAAGTTTGAGGGGTTGGGTGGGACATTTTTGGAAATTTGGGAGATTGGTCTGTCTGTCAGGAGAGAGGGCTCCTCTCTTCTCTTCTCCCTTTCATTCCGTCCGTCAACCTTTTTTTTTCTTGGGTTCTTCTCCGTTGGACGGACGGGCGTCTCTTCTTCCCGTTCTGTGCGGTGGGGGGGCGGGCGGGCTGGGCACTTAAAAGACACGCTATGTATCAGCGATTTCGTCATCAAATTCCCGAGACGCTTATCTAACCGACCGTCGCCGTGAAACGTCGGGGACGTGCGTGCGTGAACACACATCCTGTATCACGAACAGGATACTCTCTACTTGAGAAAAACATCGCGTCGGACTGATTGCCAAGCTCCTTATCGGAGCGTTCTTTTCTTTCTTGCGTACCTAGGTACATTCTTCTTCTCATACTCCAGACACCGAATTACCTTGAGGACACTTCTTTGCCGAGTGGACCGGTCATTGAGCTCCTTCTAAAGAGCCTTTCTCTAGAGAGACGTCGTCTCATCTTGAGTTGGAATACTGCGTTGGATAGTCCACCAACACTTGGATTGCCGCTCTAGTTCTTCAACAAACGACTGTGCTGTATGAACAATACTTCTTCTCGGATTCTATTACTTAAGCTAGCGAGCACAGCAATCAATGGCCTACAAATTTATTCAATGTTGTACTCTTCCATGCCTGTAGAGGCAAATGATTGAATGATGCGACGGTATGCTCCAAAGGCATCTGCTTGCACGAGTACCACCCTGACATTTGACGAGCATTTGAATTCTTCCTCATTGCCCTCACAAGGGAAGCATATAATGCGATGCCGCTACCAGCGGAGTAGGTGACAAGTTTGATGTCATGGTATGATTAACCCCTGCCTACATATGGCTCGGCTGCGGGCGCGGCGGGGCATCATCAAGGCATCGATGCGCAGGCAGGCCGTTTTTGCCGCCAAAGCGTGTACTAATTCCTACAGAATGTCGATGTGGCACTTGGTTCGCATTTTGTGAAGATGAGATGCGCGCAGCTGGAAGCTAGCGCGTGACCAAGCACCTACTACACACAAGTTTTCGGGAGAACAGTTTGTCTTGCAAACGGCTCAGCTGGATTAGCTGCCNCTACGGCGGCAAGGGAGGAAAGAGCGACGGTGGATCATCCAAGGGTGGAAAGGGATCAAGCATGAGCTACTATTAAATAAGGCTCCAAGCACCGCTCCAAACCATTTCCAACAAAGACTTCTACCCAACATTGAATACATATGGAGCGAGTCTTTCAACTGTTAGCAGCGAGGAATGGTCTTGCTGTGTTGTTCTACTCTGTTTGGTTCCAGTACACCGGCATCATATGTTTGTTATGTGAAGTAAGTCCGACTCTAGATTATGTTATGATTCCTTCGTCAAATTTTAAGATGTATTGGGACTGGTTTTATTTAGATGTGAAGGAGAGCGTTGCTCAGTTGTATGTATCTCCGAGAAAGTTAAAAGAATATTAGATTTTAGTATGAGTCATTTCTTCCTCCAATTTCATTATAATAATTTGATACCATTGGTACGCTATGTCATACTTTCTATTGTTTTGCCACATGTATTATGCAGAACAGTATCGTTGGAGTACAGTATGTAGGTAGAGAAACGTTGATCTAATCTGGACAATGAAGAAAGCAGTTGTAATGTCATCCAATTCTTGCTCTATGATGATCACTCTATACTTATGTTAATCATCAACTCATCACGCTTGGAAGTTGCCTGTTGGTAGGATGGATCGTCTCCGTCATTCTAGCTAGCTGAATCATAAGTAACTTTTCTATGTACTTACCTTATTTTTACCGCAGGTATTTTGTCAGACTTGTCTCAAATGAGGCTGTGTAAGCGTCTGATAGATATAGATCATCAGCTAGCTCAATACATATATAGCATTTCAAAAATGCAGCACATCCCCATTATCATTGATCGACTAAAGGCATGCTTGATAGTAGAGATAACGGCTCTCGAATGCTCATCAAAACCCCAACTGATCCTGTATCTATTATATACTTTTTCACCTGACTGATTTCGGTAGTACGACAAGATGCCCATCTCAAAATAAAGATGTTCCTGTTTTGAAACGATCCCCGCCCGCCGGCGCGCCCTGCCTTCATTTTTTGAATAGCCCGGCCGGATGACAGATGACAACAAAGTACATCTTCTATCACTTGTGCGCTGGCCGGGTCTACCATACCCAATAACCATCATCGACGAAGACAAAGAGAGAGAGGCAGCTAATTATCATCTCTACGTGTATTACTACTTGCTGCTGTTGTTGACTTGAAGAACCCGACACACTCCTTTTTTTTGACGGCTAAAAAGTACATATATACTGCAAAACGCGTAATTTTATTATTTGAAGAGCCCCGTAGTCCGTCACCTTTACCGGCCCCGCACGTACCAAAGTACATTAGTTGTGTGCATTCAATACCCATCGACGAACGACAAAAATAGAGAGAGCGCGCCTCAGTATCATCTCTACTTGTACTGCTGAGAACTGTGAAGCAAAAGACCTGTTTCTACAGCCGCAAAATACACGATTGAAATCAATTCGATCCCAAGTCAATAATCGATGAGTACTGCTATCGTCTTATCGATGTCATCATCTCGACGAATGAATTATGACAGACCAACATCAACAACAATAACAACAACTCGACAACAACGGCATCACGTCACTAATAGCAGTCAGAAAATAGCAGTCAGCTCTCACTTATCAATTATTGCAGCAACATCAAAGAAGAAAACGATGATTCTACAAAAGTCAATCATCATTTGTTGTTTCAGTAGTTTGGTAGTACTTCTTGGACTGCTGCAATTCTGTCATGCTGTATCTCACAGTAGAAATGAGCATCATCAACATGGTCGTCAATACTATTATCATCATCATCATCATGTCAGCGATGATGGACTTGTCAACTTCTTCTTGGCTCAGCCATTAACAGCTACTGCTGCTGTCATCAATTCGCAGCGAAACTACTCGGATAATGATGAAACATTATTTGTACAGCCAAACAACAATGAAGCAGTTGTTGTGAATCAAAAATCAACCAACTCTCTTCATCATCCATCCATTTATCGATCACTTCAACAACAAGAAACATCCTCATCATCACCCATGGCAGGGTCCTGTATCTCCTCTACACTCAGTCCAGGTCAACAACTTACCAAAGGATCCTATCTCTGCTACCCTCCACCATCATCATCATCATCATCATTATCTTCCACCAATTACATTCCACAATATGAATTTGGTATAACCACAACCAATCAAATCGCACTCTACACTCACCTCAACAACAACAACAACAATAACAATTATCAACTCGTATGGACAGCTACACCCCCAACCTCCATCTTTTCCACAAATGGTATCCAATACATGAGAATGCAGGGGGCACTAGGTTCACTTGCGGGGTATAATCCCAACCGAAGAAAAATATATGATTCTCATGATGATGGAGGGAAGTATTCCTCCTTTGCCATGGGATATTTGGATAAGGAGGATGTTGTTGTTGGAAGTTATTATGAGAATCATGTAGTGAGGGAGAAGGAAATGGGTAGTCGATTGGAAGTTAGGGAGGATGGTGTGTTTATTTTGAATGAGGGGGGTGATGTGACATTTCAGATTTTGATACCTCCTTCTTTGAAGGATGAGGTGTTGAGTGATAGTAGTAGTAGTAGCAGTAGCAGTAGTGGTACTATACAGGGATTCATTTGGAATGATAGTGCCACGAACGATGGGGTATTTGGTGCTGGGGACAAGGCAATTAGTTCAGGTGTTGATGTAACTTTGTTGGAGTGTGATACGGACAAGGTGGTCAAGAGTGTTACGAGTGGTAGTGATGGGACGTTTGTGATGGATGGGTTGATTGCGGGGAGGTATAAAGTTTATGTTGCTACTCCTCCGTCAATGGGTAATGGTGGTGAATATAAATTTGTGACACAGAATGTGAACGATGGCAATAGTGCTGCTGTTGGTCAAGATAGTGATGTAAACCAAGATGGGATGAGCAACTGCATGGTACTCAATAATACTGGTGCAAATGGAGGGAAGGTAACTCATTTGGTATATGTTGGAATGAAAGAAGATTATCCGATTAGTGTCAGTGGGAGAGTATTTCACGATCATAATGGCGATGGACTATTTGATGCAGCGGCTACATCAACATCTGTGCGCAATGTTGTGGTGGATTTGTACGATTGTGTCAATCCTAATAATTGGATTGCTGTTACACGAACGGATGCATCGGGGAATTACAAATTTACCGTTTCGGACTCTTCGGCAGGAACAACGACAACAACAACTACTACTACTACGACCGATTTGTCATCGTTATTGGAACAAAGGGGGGTAACCAAATTTCGTGCAGTATTTAGTGGTTTACCCAATGGATATACATTCAGTCCCAAATCAGTGGATAGCGATGTAACAACGGTAGATGGAAAGACACCATGCTTTGACGTAGAAAGTAATGGTGGTACAATAACAGCCATTAATTGGAATGCAGGGATTATGCCACCGCAGACAGAAAAGCCGACGATGAAGCCAACATCAAAAGTTACTGAGGCGTTGGTAACTATTGGCGGGTATGCCTTTTTAGATTTGGACAATAATGGCATACGAAGTCCAAATTTTCAAGAAGAAGTCGCCATTGCCGACATTAGCGTTCGATTGTTCTCAGGATGCAATCCATCGAGTGGTAATGATGGCACATTCTTCAGCGCTGCTAGAACAGATGCACAGGGACTGTACAAGTTTGTGAACATCCCGTCGGGATCATACAAAATGTTGGCAACTGCTCCAGAAGGTTTTGAGTTCAGTTCTACATGGACGAATGCGAATGCTGATGTGGATAATGCTTTTAATCCGGAAACCGGGAGTACCAAATGCTTTACACTGACGGATGGCAAGACGGACCTTTCGTTTGGGATGGGTTTGAGAGATACAACTCCTGTTGTCATTAGTGGGATGGTATTTGATGATGCCAATAATAATGGATTCTTTGAAGAAGGGGAGTCACCCATGTCCGATGTCAGTGTGGCTCTCTTTGACTGCAACGGTAATATCAAAATGTTGGATAGCACTGATGCTAATGGAATGTATGGCTTTTCTGATTTAACGGCTGGCTCCTACCTTCTCAAATTCTCTGCGCCGGAGGGGTATCGAATGAGTTCGACGTGGACGGGACTGATCGATAATGAGGGCAAAACCATTGCCCCAAATGCTGATAGCAATGTCAACCCGGAAACTGATAGCTCCGTTTGTAAATCTTACAAAGCTGGAGAGGAGGAGTACTCACTTGACGCTGGCATGTCTAGTAGTGCTGCTGATACAACACTCGTTGCTGATGCTATGACTGGGAAGCCATCTGCAAAGCCAACGAATGATCTCAAGGGAGATGGTACACCGTGCTCAGGAGGGAGGTGTGATACGGAAGGAATGTGTCGCAACAAGGCAGGGCTTTGTGGAATTGGTCTAGCATTTTGCAATGCTGATAGCGTTTGGACGAAGAACTGCCCTGAAGGTGGTAGCGCCGTTCCGAATGACACTACATCAGCTTTGCCGACCACTTCGTTGAGACCAACTGCCAAGCCTACCCTTTCATTGGCACCTACCACTTCTCCCAAACCGACTATCTCATTTTGTCACGATGATGGATCCGTTGGAGAAGTCTCTGGTTTGAACTCAGAAGTTTCAACAGTCAACTTCGAGTATTCTATTGAGAGCGAAGCCTTTACGCCATCAAGTACTGCCACGTTGATTGACCTGTTTGAGAAAGAGTTGAACAGGCACGTGGCATGCAAATATGCTGACAATCCGTGCTTAAAATGTGATTCGGCTGCTAAAACGAGAGCTTTACGTAGTACCAAGAATAGCACTATGATTGGGCTGTCCCCCTTTCCAAAAGATGAAATTACGCTTCGTGAATGTTCACCCCCAAGTTCCAAGTGTAAGGTCATGAAAGGTGTAATGACCTCTTACTATCCGCAGGGAACTGAAGCTTCAGTCTTGTTAAGAGAGCAGGAAGGGTTACTTGCTTCAATTGATACTGTAATCAACACTGAGGATTGGATCGGCATGAAGGTGAGCCTCGAGGACACACCCCCAGCATTATTGCCACCGGGAAAACCCAAGCTCGATTCACCTCCCAGTAGCGATGGAGGAATGTCTGGTGGCGCTATTGCCGGAATTGTGATAGCCCTATTGGCCGTATTTGCAGTCGCTGCTTTTGGAGTTATTCGCATCCGCCGTATCAGAGACGAGGAAGACGAGGTATACTTTAAACAACTGCAAGAACATATGATGCACGATAAGAGTATCCCGTTTGGGCATGCAGATTTGAATGGTGGCGATGACGATGAAGATGACTCGGATGATAGTTCGTATGATTCAGATGACGACTCGTCATCGCATCCATCGCGATCAGCTATTTCAGGAGATACTTTCCCAACTAACATTGCGCAGGCGACGCCCCAGGATATAGAAGATAGTGAATCTTCATCTGAAAGCGAAACTTCTGAGAGTGAAGATAACCTGGAGGACGACGCAGGTGAAGAAGTCGAAGTTCAAATGAATCAAGAGGGTATAGAGCAATTGAAGTACTCAGGAGGAAGTGACGATGCCCCTCCAATTTATGAAAACTATGATCGTATGAGCAGTGAAGAGATAGCAGCAGCTGCTGAATATGATGACAATCTTCGTGATCAAAATTATCCATATGGAATGATACCAAGCAGACAAAATGTTGGTGAAGACATCGGAGCTGATGACGCCACTGCTGCAGGATCTGTGAACTCTGCTGACCCACCAGGACAATCTTATAGAGATTTGCCCGAGGATTGGGAACCTGCACTGCCTCCTTCAGCCATGGACTACGGCCCAGGTGGTGAGCGATTTCCGTTTGAAGAGGCAGGCTTCCCTGCAGTGTATGATAACGATCCTCTATCTGAGAGTGACAGCGACCATGGATCTTATCGATCTGGTCACAGCAACAAATCATATCACTCCAACCATAGTCGTCACTCCAACCGTAGTCATCGAAGCAACCACAGCGGCAGTCAAAGATCGAACAGGTCTTATCACTCTCATTTAAGTCAGGGTTCTCGTAATAGTCAGGGTTCTCATCATTCTGGCCGAAGCAACGCAGGGTCACACTATTCTCGGCATTCCAACCCCGATCAGCAAGAAGTAAGCGGCAATAGTGGTTCCTACAACACCAAATCTGTTCACAACGAATCTTTTGTATCGCAAAATTCTTACCACTCCAATCACAGTGGAAGTGGATCTGATCGTTCCTATCACGAAGAATATGACCAATATGGCACCACAAATTCTTTCCAGCAATCGCATCCTCGATATGAAGATCAACAATATAATATGAGTCAGCAAGAGCAAGCTTACGCAGCCGCTAATGCGAGCTATCAACAGCAAGGAAGGTTCAATGATAACAATGCCAGTTATGGATATGGCAACGCTTCATCACCGCCTGAAGGTGCAGCTGCCTTTTATAGAGGAGGAAGAGGAGAATTCGATGAAGCCAGTTATCACTCATTTGACTCAACGTCACAATCACATTCGCATCAATATCAACCAGAGTTATTGGATGATCACGTCGATGATGTATCCACATTCACATCTGCCACGCGTAAAGCATCGAATGTGTCGCATCAGGAGGAGCAAGAAGATTATGAAGTAGACGATGATGAAGAAAGTATCTCCGAAATCTTCAAGTCTCTTTCTGCAATTCAGACAAAACTTGCTAGTAAAGGGAAACCTGGTGGAAAGTATGGTCGTTCTTCGAGATCAAATAATAAAGGAATTCCTCCTCCTGCAGCGCCTCCAAGTCAGCACACGCAGCAGCAGCAGGTATGGGATCAAGAAGGAGTAGTTGAAGATGTAAGTGTGGACGGTAGCCAATTTACAAGCATGGCATCAAATCAGTATAGAAATCGTCATCCTCAGCAAGGTCAGTGGATGGAACCGGTTGATGAACATGGGGACTAGTGAGATATGTTCTCTTTAATTGAATTGTCAGATGTTTTATAGACGAATTCTCGTTAGTATCTTTGATATGATGATCAAATCTTCTACCTCTGACAATCACTGATATCAATGTTTGTATCATCAATCACTCTCTCATCAATATATATATATATACCCCAAAGCTCCATCATCACTCCCATTTTCTAATACAAACATCCAAATGACACACCACATCACACAACAACAACATCATCTATCCAGGAGGCCACCCCAACTGCCGTCCCCCAATCACATGCAAATGCAAATGATACACACTCTGCGCTCCATGCTCCCCATCATTAATCACCACCCGAAACCCCTCCGGACACTCTTGTTTCCCCACACTCTGCGCCACAAATAACAAATGACCCAAAATCCCCTCTTGATCATCACGTGCGTTACTTAGTTTGGTTAGTCCGTCGCGATGTTTGGGTATGACGAGGATGTGGGTGGGTGCTGTGGGGTTGATGTCACGAAAGGCTAGGACGGTGGAGTCTTCGTAGACCTTGGTGGAGGGCCACTTGCCGGAAAGGATGTTGTCGAAGGCTGTTTCTGGTCCGGCTCCTGTATAGAGAGAGAGATTGAATGTAGAGAGATGAGTTGTGTGTGTTGTAGGAGACATTTATATCTGTCGGTATGAGCGAATGAATATATATAAATAATTGATGGACACACAAACAAAATGTAATGTGACTCACCATCCGCATCAGAGGATTTATATTCTGCCGCAGCAGCTTTGGCAGCGGCCACTTCGTCCGACATGTCGTTAATATTGCTACTACTGTCAGAGGAGGTTCCAAAAAGAGCAGCGTTGCTAGAATGATGATAATAATATTTGTTGTTGTTGACCGACGACGATGATGTTCGTTTCGTAACTGCAGAAGAAGAGGAGAATGATGATGAACGACTGTTGTTGAGGACGAATGATGATGTACTGCCTTGAAGTCGTATGCCTAGTAATAGTGAGAGTATTTTTTTACTGTAGAAAAGAAGTTTCGAAAGTGAAGTTTGAAAGACGTGTGTTGAGCAAGAATTACAGCTTGATGGCATGAAGTGGTCATAAATAATCAACACATCATAATCAGGAAGATTTGCTTGCAAGAACCTGCAAATAATGACCACCGTGCTTGATGATTGGTTTCGTTGTATCATCTCGCCCAGTATTATATTGATCCCGTGGACAGCATGCCATCGACGCCATACTCACCTCATGGTCCCCTCAAGGTATGGATTGGATCTTTTCTGCGTGATATTTACATCATACCGACCGTGATGGCGCCGTTGAGGAAAAAAGATACCTTTGTATTGTGTCCAACCGGAGGAATTCGTATCGCGTTTGAGATCGGTGTCTGACCTTTGATACATAAGTATGTAGGAGGAAAGCATCACGAAAGCGGCTATCGTACACTTAGCCATACACTTGCTTGGTCACGTAACAATGCAATCAACCTCATCAACGATGAACACTGATATTTCAAGTCAAATTGCACCAGTGATTCTAATTCAAAAATATCTTATGTTCATACTTGTACTTCTAGACCAACCTAAATTCTATATATCATAAGGGCTTGCTCTATTGCATATTAGCACCAAACATCTATACCATCTATACCATCTATACCAGCCCTTCTACATCTTATCACCCAAATATATCTACTCTCCTTAATACGTAACCCACTGTGAAGTTGTATTTTTCCTCGGCTTCTCACAACGTCGAATGAACACCCTCTCATGAGCTTTCGGATGGTGCATCTGCGTCACACACATTCCCAAATTAGACTCTGGATGGATCTCCCAAGGCTGTTTATCGAAATTTAACGTAACCGAGGTATCTTTCCATCCCATATTCACCCACTTTTGTTTTTTCCCACCATTGCATTGTTTAAGAAGAAGCGGTTTAGTTTCCTTCTCAAACCCGTGTTCCGTCACACAAAGGTTGGGATTACTGGCAGGTCGGTAGGAATTGTCTTCTCCGTAGAATTGAAAGTAATCGGCATTTCTACAGTGATCAATCTCAATGAGATTACCGGCTTTGCATCCACCACGACATTGCCAGCACCAGAATGTTTCCATCCTTGTTTCTTGCCAGTAATAACTTTCGTGCCAGTACAAGCGGAGTCTGAATTTCTCGGATACGCTATTTGGCGCTGGTGTGGGGTTGAGTGAAGGTTGTACAGATGGGACGGATGACACACTTGGCATGTAAGAAATGGTAGGCAGAGGGGTTGGACTTGATGATATGGTTGGAGAATCAGTGTCTGCAGCTGGTCGAATGCAGTAATCTGTGTATCTGCCGCTGCTTTCTCCTCCGCTGCATCCTGGAACTGCTTCGAAAGGATCACGTTCGTGACAAATAAGCCCGTCTGCGCATTGATGATCTCCATCGCAGTCTCCTTCGCATTCTCCCAGACGGACTTTTGGTGGATTAGCAACAAATGTGATGCTCTTCTGTGCAACCTGAGCAGGTGCAGGATTTGCAGTCGGAGCTGACGTCAGCAAGGGTGTAGGCAATGGTGTAGTAGTCGGGGAATCCGTCGTATTCAAGGGAGTTGGACTCAGAATAATTGTAACAGAAGGTTGAGGAGTAGGCGTCGCCAAAGTACTTGGAGCCGCAGTTTGCTCAGATGGTCGAATGCAATAGTCTGTGCGGCTATTGTCACTTCCTCCACCGGTACATCCTGGAACCTCTTCATTAGCATCACGTTCGTAGCAAATGAGTCCTTCTGCACATTGATGATCTCCATCGCAGTCTCCCTCGCATTGGCCCAAGCGCCCATTAGGTGGATTTGCTACGAATCTGATGGGAAAGAGTCTGTATTCTGTTGGAGCTGGACTCTCGATGATAACTGAGTGGGTAGAGTTACTTCCGGATACGCCGCGGAGAAGCAAGAGGGCAGCTGGTGACAATGCCATTGGAGACATTGTAACGCTGCGTCGTCGACGATTGGTAGAAGAGGAGGAGGATCGATGGCTTAGCATGATTATCAATATTATGCTTGCTTGTGGTGATGTGATTTGATAATGATCACTTGTTGATTGTTGTGAGCCGAGGGCGCACCGCTTTTGTGCACCGCCAACGCCACCAACTCTTTCGCACGTGACTCTCAACGGTTCGAACGTAAAAAAGAAATGCGTTGGAGCGGGTAAATACGAGCTCAACACCTTGCCAATTTTGTCGACGACTGCTGTGCCAGCATCAAATCGTACGATACCCTCGATCTAAACAATGTTGCACCTTATATACCAACATCATGTACTTCTTATCTAAAAATCAGTATCTCTATCATTATCGTAGTATGCTATAATTACCTACTCCTAATAAAGGACAACAAAATCACGCAACGCAACAAAGCCAAACTCTAATAAAGATTCAATACACAACCCATTTCGAGGTCGTGTGTCTTCGTGCCCTCCCACACTGCTGAGGGAACACCCTCTCGTGAGGCTTCGGATGATGCGCCTGTGTCATACAGTACCCCGAATTCCTCCCCGATATGAACTCAAAAGGGATACCTTTGGTTTCTTTAAATCCCGTCCACCTCTGTCGACTACTACCATTGCATCGCTTCAACTGGATTGGATTCGTTTCAAAATCCCATCCGTTCTCTTCAAAACATAAGTCTGGATCAGTCATTGGTCGGAAGGTTTTGTCATATTCATAATATTGAAACTTTTGTCGTTTGGAGGAGCTGCAGTGATCCACTTCAATTATGGAGTTTGTTTTACATTCACTGTGGCGGCATTGGAGACACCAGAATGTTTCCTTGCTTGTCTCTTGCCAGCGATAATTACTTTGCCAGTATAAGCGTAGTCGGACAGGTGCAGATGCTCCCATTGTGGGGCTTTGTGTGGGGTGTAGGGAAGGTTGATGAGATGGAGCAAGTGACATCGTCGGAGCAGAAGATATCGTAGGTAGAGTTGTCGGACTTGATGATACAGTTGGACTTGCCGTGATGACTGGTGGTAGAATGCAGTAGTCTGTCTTTCCACTTTCACCTTTTCCTCCATCACATCCTGGAACTGGTTCGAATGGTTCACGCTGGTGGCAAATGAGATCACCTGCGCATTCGTCATCGTTGTCACAATCACCTTGGCATAAACCGAGGGGGTAGAATCGTTGAGGTTCGCCATTGTTACCAACTCTGTTGATTTGTAGCTGTGTTGGTTTTGCAGTGGGTTGCGCTGTTGTAGTCAATATCGAAGGCGTTGGACTCTGAATATTTGAAGCAACTTGTATTGGAGTTGTTGGGCTAGTTGTCTTTCCCATGGAAGTCGGCTCAGCAGTAGTTAGGTTCAAAGCCGTCGGCTCGACAGTTGGCAATGGCGTAGGCTCAGCAGTTGGCAGAGGCGTAGGCTCGACAGTTGGTAACGTCATGGGCTCAGTAGTAGTTGGTATTGGTGTCGGACTTGATGATATGGTTGAAGTGGCAGCGTCTGCAGCTGGTCGAATGCAGTAGTCTGTAATGCTACTGTCATTTCCTCCACCAGGACATCCTGGAACATCTTCATTGCCATCTCGTTGGTGACAAATGAGTCCGTCTGCACATTCATCATTATTATCGCAGTCTCCTTCGCATTCACCCAGAGGGTTTATTGGCGGGTTAGCAACAAATTTGATTTCCTTGTGTGCGGTGAACAGCCGATAAGTATCTGTGTTAACGGTAGTGGTATCTGCGGTACTTCCAGAGACTCCGTGAAGGAGCAAGAGAGCTGTAGCCGGAGAAATTGCAACGCTTCGTCGCCGATGACTGCGTGCATTAGAAGCGGAGGAAGATCGAATGCGGAGCATGATATTGGTTGCTAAAGTACGACATGAAACAACACTTGTGGAGCAAATTATTGAAAGGTAAGTATGGCTTGGAGAGAAAACACATGACTCTCAACGGTCAACGGTTGACCTATTTCTTACTCCTGTGAACGGTAAATTGGCGATAAATCACTCGACGAATTTGTCGAGCAACACGACGCCGCCCGGGCGGCGCCCTCTTGCTACTTGCCAATGATACATACGTCGTGCACATCTACCACTGTTAGAGGGATCTACCACTGTTAGAGGGCTAGATGACTAGCTGCTGGCTCAGTTGCCGCCTATCTTTTGAACTGTAAAGAATTCCTGG
Source organism: Skeletonema menzelii (assembly GCA_036940005.1). Lineage (NCBI taxonomy): Eukaryota > Bacillariophyta > Thalassiosirophyceae > Thalassiosirales > Thalassiosiraceae > Skeletonema > Skeletonema menzelii. The sequence continues at coordinate 8,540 of JALLBH010000238.1, read as the reverse complement.
AGGGCAACAAGACATATTATTTTCTGTTACATAATATTATATCAATTAATCTCTCCGCGTCTTTCCCCTAATACGTAACCCACTGTGAAGTTGTATTTTTCCTCGGCTTCTTACAACGTCGAATGAACACCCTCTCATGAGCTTTCGGATGGTGCATCTGCGTCACACACATTCCCAAATTAGACTCTGGATGGATCTCCCAAGGCTGTTTATCGAAATTTAACGTAACCGAGGTATCTTTCCATCCCATATTCACCCACTTTTGTTTTTTCCCACCATTGCATTGTTTAAGAAGAAGCGGTTTAGTTTCCTTCTCAAACCCGTGTTCCGTCACACAAAGGTTGGGATTACTGGCAGGTCGGTAGGAATTGTCTTCTCCGTAGAATTGAAAGTAATCGGCATTTCTACAGTGATCAATCTCAATGAGATTACCGGCTTTGCATCCACCACGACATTGCCAGCACCAGAATGTTTCCATCCTTGTTTCTTGCCAGTAATAACTTTCGTGCCAGTACAAGCGGAGTCTGAATTTCTCGGATACGCTATTTGGCGCTGGTGTGGGGTTGAGTGAAGGTTGTACAGATGGGACGGATGACACACTTGGCATGTAAGAAATGGTAGGCAGAGGGGTTGGACTTGATGATATGGTTGGAGAATCAGTGTCTGCAGCTGTGTTTGCAGCTGGTCGAATGCAGTAGTCTGTGGCTTTATTGTCGCTTCCCCCGCCAGTACATCTTGGAACCTCTTCATTAGCATCACGCTGATGGCAAACGAGATCACCTGCGCATTCATTATCATTATCGCAGTCTCCCTCGCATTCTCCCAGCGGGGCTCTTGGTGTCCACCTGATAAATTTGACTTCTTTCTGCACTGCCTGTGCAACCTGAGCAGGTGAAGGTTTTGCAGTCGGAGCTGGCGTTGGCAATGGTGTTGGGGTAGGGGTAGGTGACACACTTGCCACGGAGGTATGCGGTAGAGGTGTCGGACTTGATGATGTGGTAGAAATTGTAGCGTCTGTAGCTGGTCGAATGCAGTAGTCTGTGACTTTATTGTCGCTTCCCCCGCCAGTACATCCTGGAACATCTTCATTAGCATCGCGCTGATGGCAAACGAGATCACCTGCGCATTGATGATCTCCATCGCAGTCTCCTTCGCATTCACCCAGCGGGGCTCTTGGTGTCCACCTGATAAATTTGACTTCCTTCTGTGCTGCCTGTGCAACCTGAGCAGGTGAAGGTTTTGCAGTCGGAGCTGGTGTTGGCAATAATGTCGGTGTTGGGACCTTTAACACTGAGGTTCTGGATGATAATGTTGAAATTGCAGCGTCTGAAGGTGATCGAATGCAATAGTCAGTGCGGCTACTGTCACTTCTTCCACCAGTGCATCCTGGAACATCTTCATTACCCTTACGTTGGTAGCAAATGAGATCCCCTGCGCATTGATTATTGTTATCGCAGTCTCCTTCGCATTCACCCAGAGGGGCTCTTGGCGGGTTAGCAACAAATTTGATTTCCTTCAATTGCGTTGGCTTGGCAGTGGGTTGAGCTGTTACAGGCAATGGTGCGGTAGAGGTTGGACTCTGGATATTTGAAGCAGTTCGTAATGGAGTTGGTATGGACGTCGGCTCAGCAGTCGTTGGTTGCGAGGTAGGAAGGTTCGTAGGCTCTACACTTGGCGAAGGTGTAGGCTCAGCAGTTGTAGGCAGAGGCGTAGGCTCAGCAGTTGGGAGAGCCGTTGGCTCAGCAGTTGTAGGTAGGGGTGTTGGCTCTACAGTCGGCGAAGGCGTAGGCTCAGCGGTTGTCGGCAAAGGCGTAAGCTCTACAGTCGGCAAAGGCGTAGGCTCAGCAGTTGGGAGAGCCGTTGGCTCTACAGTCGGCAGTAGCGTAGGCTCAGCAGTCGTAGGCAAAGGCGTAGGCTCAGCAGTTGGGAGAGTCGTTGGCTCGACAGTTGGCAGTGGCGTAGGCTCAGCAGTCGTAGGCAGTGGCGTAGGCTCAGCAGTTGGCAAAGGTGTAGGCTCTACAGTCGGCAAAGGTGTAGGCTCAGCAGTTGGTAGCGGCGTAGGCTCAGCAGTCGTAGGCAGTGGCGTAGGCTTGACAGTTGGTAACGACGTAGGCTCAACGGTCGGCAAAGGCGTAGGCTCAGCAGTTGGCAAAGGTGTAGGCTCAGCTGTAGTTGGCAGAGGCGTCGGCTCATGAGTTGGCAGTGGCGTAGGCTCGACAGTTGGCAGCGCAGTTGGAACAGCCGAAGGTTGAACTGTCGTTCTTGTAACTTTCACCGCCGCAGAAGTAGTGTTTTGAGATTGTGACGCTACATAATCCACCATGTTGATGCGTGCACTGAACAGACGAAAATTATTATCATTGACGGTGGAATCGGCGGTAGTTCCAGAGATTCCATGGAGGAGCAGTAGGGCGGTGGCTGGAGACATCGCAGCGCTGCGTCGCCTATGGCTGCGTGCGTTAGAAGAGGAGGAGGCTCGAAGCATGATGATGATTTACTATTTTTCGGTTGCTTGACCTGTCCTCTCTTTAGTATCTGAGGAGGATTAACTTGTATTGAATTCGACACTGATGATGACGAGGTTACCTACGTGAGTATCCACTTAACTTAGATAATGAAGCCTACTTATGTGAAAGTGTGAGACAGCGCTCAGTAGATTCTTCACCTGTTGCTCACTTTTAAAGTAAGAGAGTGCAAGGAAGTGTGAGTGGATGCAGAGACACTCTTGCCTTAACGGTCCAACGCATGCCGTTTCTCCTATTCTTTCTCCCAGCCAACGCCAATTTGGCGAGAGTTTCCTCGCGAATTTTTTTCGACCGCTTCATGCAAGATTTTTCTGGCTGTCATCGTCATCACCACCTCTTTCATTGTTGGTGGTTGGCCGCCTGCTGCCGAGGGAACGTCTCTTAATTGATGGATGTGTATCATTTGTTGTTTATTACATCATTCCGTGAGTCCGAGGAAAAAGAAAGATAAATAAATACTCAAGAAGGTTGGAAAATGTGGCGGCAGAGACATCAAGCAGTGCTATCGTCTCTTCAGCGCTTGCTTCTTCTACGTAAGCGCTATCCTCGAACATCAGTCGGTGAATTTCACTTACAATCTCCTACGAGATGTCTTGGTGGAGCGAGATCTTGCTCCGCTAGCAACTTAGTTTTGCAGCGGCCATCAATAATTATGTCAAGCAGTGACAGTCATCCATCACTAAAAAGATACGGTGATGTCAGAACAAACAATTTATCAAATCCTTTGCTGATCTCGTGCCATGCCTTCTCTACTAGAGGTGGCAAACGGCCCAGAGTGCCGAAAATGAAGGATCTACATTCACTCGAGGAGGTTATCATCTCTGCGTATGACCATCTCGATGGTATGTCACGTAGAGATATCAGTGCAGTTTGGGCACGCATTCCACAATTAATGTCGAAACGTCAACCAAGACATCAATCCAACATATCGAAGGAGCTTTCAGAGGAAGATATGCGATACATGCTGTGCAAAATATTTGATAACACTGTCGATGCAATCGAGGATTGTAATATGAGGGAGCTGACTGGAACAATACTTGGAATGGCAAAAATCGTTTCGATACTACACAGACAAAGCAAAAGACGCGGCGAGGACAGCTCTCGAGTAATACTACGGGAGCAGCTGCTGAACAAAGGCATGAGACCTAAGATTGAGTTATTTCAATCATTTGCTCATGCTTCGATGGACAAGCTCGATGAATTTGATGCCCGTCATCTATCAAATCTAGCATACGCATATGCTCTGATCCGATATGTACCGAAGTTCGATGATGGGAGTGATTTGTTTGACCGTATTGCGATAAAAGCAGTAGCAAAAACAAGTGACTTCTCACCGCAACACTTTTCCAACATAATTTGGTCCTATGCAACAGTAAACAAACCTAATGCTATCCTGTTTGAGGAAATTGGAGATAAAATTGTTGCTTTGACGAACTTGGAAGACTTCAAACCCCAGTCTCTCTCCAATACAGTGTGGGGGTATGCAAAAATTGATGCCAGTCATCCAAAACTATTTGAACATTTGGCTAATCATATCATAAATCATGGCAGCCTTGATGGATTAAAGCCGCAAGAACTTTCCAACATAGTGTGGGCGTACTCCACTGCAGGCATCAATCATTCAAAACTGTTTGAGAAGGTGGCAAATCACATTGTTGATTCTGATAGCTTGCATCGATTCGCGCCTCAAGCATGCTCCAACATCGTTTGGGCTTATGCAACTGCTGATATTCGTCACGAAAAACTGTTTGAGAAGGTGGCAAGTCATATCGTTGGACTCGATCGGGTGGTTCGATTTGAACCGCAAGCACTTTCCAACATAGTGTGGGCTTATGCCACAGCTGGTATTTCTCATCAAGCTTTATTTGAAAAGATGGCAAATGCTTTGCTTGGCAAGATGGATCAATTTGCGTATCCACAAGATTTTTCCAACACTGTGTGGGCCTATGCAAAAGCTGGTGCATCCAATCCAAAATTATTTGATAAGATGGCTGATCAGTTCGTTGCACTCGATAACTTTCATCGATTCAACCCACAAGCACTTTCCAATACAGTGTGGGCCTACGCGACTGCTCAAGTCCCTCATTCTAAGTTATTTGAGAAAGTGGCTGAGGCTGCAATTCAATGTAAAGACAAGCTCACCTCCCAACATATTGCCAACCTTTTATGGGCATATGCCACAATGGGCACTACCGACAAGCAGCTGTTCTCATCTTTTGTGCCAGCTGCGGCGAAATTGATTGACACTTGCAGCAATCAAGATCTTGCTAATATTGCTTGGTCCTGTACAGTAGCCAACGTCGATACTCCGACTCTCTTCAATGATGCTTTTATAAATGAGTGCGTTGAAAAGAAGGATGGATTTCAGAATGCAGCACTCTTTCAGCTTTACCAATGGCATTTGTGGCAGAAGAAGGAGAAGTCACATGCTGGCTTGCCACAAGAGCTGGTGGATAGTTGCTACGATGCATTCATCTCTAAAGACCCAACAGTATCCAAACTCCAAGGAGATGTAGTAGCTCATCTATCATCCATCGGCCTCGACCCAAAGGAAGAAATTCTCATGGGCAGCGGCTATCGCATAGACGCCTTAGTGCAGGTGAATGGAAAGTCTATCGGCGTTGAAGTAGACGGTCCGTCACACTTCATTGGTAAAGGTAGATCCCCAATGGGCAGCACAATTCTAAAGAGGAGACAAGTTCCATCCATCGACGGGGTCGAGCTTGTATCAGTCCCATATTGGGAGTGGAATGAGCTACTTGGAAAAGACAAAGCTAAGAGGCAAGAGTATCTTCGGGGACTGCTGGGTTTGGTGGAAGACGACAAAAATGATGGCAGTTGACTACGAGCATTCATAACACAATATGAATCTCAATTGCAGTCAAAGCGGCTTCACTTTGACTTTGACCTACTCCTAATTGAAATATCTCTGAGTCTTTACATCGACCTTGATCCACAGGAACAAGTTCTCAGGGACAGGGGCTATCGCATAGATGCAATCGTGGGGATAAATCGAAAGATTACCGGCGTTAAAGTTGATGGTCCATACCACTTCATCGGCAGAAGCAAGTCTCCACTAGCCGGAACTATTCTTAGGAGGAAGCAAGTTCCATCGATTGACTGTATAGAGCTTGTATCTGTTGGAATGGATAAGCTTGGCAAGACTCAGACAGAGCAGCAGGAGTATCTTCGGAAACGTTTGGTTTTGAAGTAGTGGAAATTGAAGACAGGAAATGAAAGCAGTCCATGATATATGCAGCGAATTCGTGATACGTAAAATATACGTTGTAACATCTCGTAGGGGATTGTAGTACAATATAACCCCTCCCCTCAATGTTAAATACATTTGAAGCACGCTTCCTGCATTTCAACATGCAAAGTTCCCCTGATAATAACTAAAAGTTGGGGAATAATAATCACTAATTTTTGAAAATTGTGCTAACCGTCTCCTCACATTCCCCACGGGTTGGCAACAGTGTACTTGCTTGCACTCAAATATTCCTTCACGTGTTCATCAGCCTTGACTCTCTCACAAAGTGCCATAACCTTTTTCCATTTCCCAAAGTCATACTGAGCAAGCTTCCTAGCGCTTCCGATGGGCATGTAGGAAATTGTAATATTCAACAATGCAAGATCTGCAGGTGTGGGATATGGCAAACCCTGAATGAAGCCCTCGGCAGGAATCTGATCTTCAAATACAGCACCCCACGTATCAAATAAGGTGCACACGTCTGCAATGGCTTTATCCTTGTCTTCCTTTTGAGTAGTGAAGATGGCCTTGGCGCAATTGGCGAGAATCTCCTCCTTAATCCCCATGAACATCATATCTACAGCTCGTTGCTGCGGCGTAAGATCCTTGTACAGAGGGGCAATAGACGCCACGTACGCTTCAATGGCACCGCTCTGAGATATTTTGAGATTGCCATGTTGGAGTAGAGGCATGCCTTTGGGAGACATATAATTCTTCTTGCTTTCTCCCGTTTCTAGAAGATCTGGCTTGCCTAAGTTGGCGGCGTTGGCGGATTCTGTGATGGTGATACCGCCGACTGCGGCGATGAGACGTGTGAGTTCTGCACGTCCGGCAATCGGTAAATAGATCAGGTGAGGACTGTTAGATGTCATGATACTATTATTGCGTTCGCTCATGGCATGCATTGGCGGATTGATCAAAATGATGATGGGCGGAGAGGATTTTTTGGTGTTCGTGCAGGTTCGTGGTTCGTGGAAGCTCTAGAATGATAGACCCTTTTAACGGAGCCCCCTTTTCTTCTCTTTTCTGTTTTTTCTCTTCTCCTGTCCCCGCTACGATTTTGCCACACAAAGCTAGTGATTTTTAAACTACCTTAAACCTAAACAAACGGATAAAATCGCCGAAAAACAAAAAAATCAAAACTTGATGCCGGCCTTGAAGGTCATTTTGCGAGAAAGCAAATTCTCCGAGACCAAACAGAAAAATCGCTGAAATCGAAAGTCTCAGATTTCCAAAACTTCATGCCAGCTCGCTGTGACACCAAACCTGTACAAACACACATCATCACCATCACCACACCAGGCTCGAACTCTTTATCTAACGCTTTGAAATCGATTTCAACTTACTCCCTCCTTTCTTTGGGAGGGTGGTGAGGTTCATCTTCTTCGAACTTGGCACCACAAATATTCGTAGTCGTCAGGGATTCTTTGGGGGAAGTTGATCTCAGCGTAGACGGTATGATTTCCACGTTTTGTGCGAAGCTGTACGCCGTGTTTATCATATCCAGGTCTTGTTGTAACTCTCCATGAAGCAGCTTGTGCGGAACAGAGGCCTTGAAACGACATGCTCTTCGTCGAACTTGAGGCTGACCAACTTCCTTCTCATTGCTTGCTTGAAATGGAAAAAACACCCAACAAGTTCGGCCATTGGCCAGTGGATTTTCACCATATTGATAAAGTTTCTCTCGAAGTCAATACCAACACAAAAGGGATTGAAGTCCCCCCCGAGATCATTCTTCATCATGAAGAAAGCAACATTGTAGCAGGCTGCAGTCTTCCCCGACATCAGAACCCAGTAAGCTGGGACAAATGACTTGGTGATTTTGTCCCAAATGATCCAAATGAGACACTGATAGAAGGCGATATGGCAGCATCGGAACGTGCAGTCCACTTGCTCTTGAAGCTGGAATGAGCAAGAGATGTTTTGGTATAAGTTTTTGCGCATGATGTGTATACCGGCATAAAACAAGATAGCGTGAACTGCAGCTGTACTCACCTCCCCTTGTCGCATTAAATCCATCAACTGCGGAGTGCTGAAAGCAACACAACGTTGCTGTTGGTTACTCTGCTTGCATCTGTCGTTTGGTTCAACAAAAGACATATTACCTCTCATAATGATGCTGTCCTCGTCCTCGTTACCGTTAACCATGCGCTCATTTTCGATGCCTGCCAGCTCGTTGCCACCTCTGCTTTTCGCGTTGGTGTTATACGCCCTCTTCACAAGCTGGTTGCGCTTGTAGCCGTGAGGATATCCACTTGGGTAGAGTGCATTAAAGTGATCCACGCAGTCATCAGCAATTTGATACGGCTGTGGAGCCGGATGGTTGCTCATCCTGTTCTGAAAAACACAGCGGCAGAAATGAGTTAGCGCGTTCCTTCCGCAGAGCAGTTAAAAACACCAAAAATGCACAAACTCCAATCCAAACTCACCGATGAATGATTGATTAAAAGCAGCTAGGGATGCAATTCAATATGATGGGATCATCGGCCAACTTTTTATGCGATTGATTGTTGGGTACGGTTGTTTGCCAGCAACGGCGGGGGCAACGGCTATTTTTTTTTCTGCGCCAATTCTGATTCTGAAAAAGAAGAAACTTAAGAACATTTCTCAAAGATACGAAATATTTTATCAAATAGAAGAAAAGTTTCTGTTTTCTCATGAAAAAATAATCTTTCGCATAAACTGAAAAAACGTCTTCATTACAAGAAAGTTGAATACCGAACCGGCGTAGCAATTACACTTTCGTAGCAAAATTAGAATACCCC
>JALLBH010000237.1:0-30140 GCA_036940005.1 Skeletonema menzelii | reverse complement strand
AATTGCGGAAGGAAGGTCAGCGAACCCATGAAATAGAATCTTGAAAGACTCCCAGCTTTCGTCAGAAGATGAAGATGAGGGGGACCCCACATCTAATGTTGTTATGCTTACGCTCCTTCGATGATAAAAGCCAGGCATTTTCTAATACAGATTATTCAGTGTGATGATTCTTCCTCGCTAGCAGTGGTAATAAGCCGACGGTTCGATGCTGTGAAAAATTCACATCTCCAATCTCCACTGTCTACGAATGGAACATGTTTCTCTTTTGCAAGAAACAAAAAAGACGGAATAATATCCAACAGATGTAAGTCTCTCCTTGGAATGAATACACTTACAGTCTTTGTCTTTTAAGGTAATAGAGATCAGGAAGGAAGTGTTTGGGAGAGAATTAAAGAGAATATGAGTGAGAGAGTGATAAGCTGTTGTTATTTTAAGGTCTTAGTATGGACACGTGGATCTATCCGTCGAATCTCGAATCGAAGATGAGATTCGACGCGTATGTTATCTAAAGATAGAGGCGCCTCTAGTCCTCGATTTCGTCATTGCTGATTGACTCGGTGTCTCCTCCGCTAAGTGCTTTAATCATTGCTTCACGAGAACCATCCGCATCAAATCCCCCCGCAAACATCTTCTTCCTCAGATCACTCACGGACATGAGACTTAAGCCATGGGCGTAGAATGTGCCTGTTTTGTCGTCGTATGCCACTTCGGCCACAACTTCTTTCTTCTTCCTTGTAATAGCAACCAACACATCTTTGACGACATGCCCTGGCAAATCGTCGAAAGAAACACCATCACTAGCTATCAATTCTTCCCCGTTATCTGCAATGAAATCAACTGCAACTTCCTTGAGAAGAAAGCAATTCATTGCATCTGCATAGAGCAGATTGTCCATGACATTTTCGATTGTGATTTCAGTGGAGCTCACATAAGCTTTTTCTGCCTCTAGCTTGAGACCAGCAATAGAGTACTTGTCGGCAGCATCGATAATATCCTTTGCATGTGCCTTTAGATCAACCTTTGGAACCTTCCCTCCGTAGACATAAAACAGTAAGTGACGGAAAATTCTGGGCTTAACATCAGTGATTGTAGCCATTGCCATCTCTCCTTTATCACTTCCTCCACAGACGGCAGCTAGCATGGGAGCGCACGTGTCCAAAATCAAGCGGTGGGCATAGAACCAATCACAAGAAGCAGCGTCGTTGCTTCCCTCTTCTTCCGCCACCACACTTACCTCAAAGCAAACGTCAGAAGAAGTTTCGTCCAAGAATATGCCCTCCATCTTACGTTGGAAAGGATTTCGGGGGACAAACGCTGTGTCCCTTTCCTCCTTCATTTGAACCTTGACTTTCAACGTGCCATTGTCATCGAGGATATTATTTGATGGATCCAAGATATATGAGCGCTTCATGAAAATAATCCAACGCATCCCATCATCTTCATCAAAGAAGTACTCCTTTCGAACAGATTTACGCACTACGGCTCCATTGTTGTCAAGGACTCCTAGGTCGAAGGTAGCTGATGCACCTCCTTCGGAATTATGGAACACGTGGAACGACACATGTTCCTCAGACGCTCCACCACAAGGTACGCACGGAAAAATGGTCAGATTCCACCATTCCCCGTTGCAGAAAAAACTAGGCGACTCAATTCCATCATCTTGTCCGGTGGAAAGGTCCTCGAACCCATGGTACAGGATTGTGAAAGTCTTCCAAGTCTCACCACGAGATGAAGGAGGTTTCCCCACATCCAAAGTGACGGTGTTAATGGCCCGATGCACTTTTCGTCTCATCTTTTTTGAAGAGGAAATATGAGTAGCAGGGGCCAACGCAAAGACAACCAGCAAGTTGAAAAACGAACCCGCATGACTGATCGATTTAACGAGGGAGACTATCTCGTTGACCTTTCTCAAAAGTGTGACTAATTTGAGTTCATTGAAACATGAGCGATGCACATGACAGCACCATCACTCCTTATGATCATCCGCTGCTCACTTTCTGCTATGTAATTGATACAATCACCACCCCACCCGCTGATAATAGTCGAGAACTCGCCGGCTCACTTGGATATTGTCCATTCTCACCGGCCGCTCCAAGTACAATCCTTGAATATCCTTGACACGAGACAAGGAGACATATGCTTGGCCAGCTTCGAACGTCTGGGAAATATCCAATATTGCTCGAGATAACGTGCTGCCTTGGGACTTGTGCACTGTGGTAGCCCACCCTAATTTCAAGGGCAGCTGCTTTCTGATCAACACTCCCGGTCCGCCATCGGGATTGTATCTCACCGCCTCAACCCTATTTATCCGCTCCACTCTACCGTTGTCAAACCTAACAATTGGAAGCTTGTCAAAAGAATGAAAGTCCTGGACAACGCCCCTGCTTCCATTGACCAAACCTCGATCTGCACCGCTGTCCAAATCCTTGTTCCGTGTCAGAATAACCTGCGCCCCAATCTTCAATCCTACCTCATCGGGCAACTCGGCCGAAACAGACGCCTTCATGCTCTTCTTGATCGATGCGAGTGTCCCTGTCGGCATTGCCTCTCTCCACTCATCTATCGCCTTGAATGATGTCAATTCTCCCTCCAATTCAGCAAGACGTGCCTCGTTCTCCGAATCGACATCTCTATTATGTGTATAAATCCGTGTCGGTACGATGCCATCATCAGGTAACGGGTGCTCCTCACTAATGAGACATTTCCGATTGAAATCACGCAAGACATTCGGCGGGACATTCCCAACTCGAACCATATCATTGAGGAATACCTCAAATTTCGATCCACTCTCCTGTCGTTGCACTTGTGATAACTCAAACGTATTGTCATGTAATCCCAACTCCTCCCAAATATGCGAATCGAAGCAAAAGGGACGATAATTATCCACATCCTCCCCATAATTCATTCCAGATCGATCAGATACAATGGGCGGTAGTTGGAAGAAGTCACCAACAGCAACAATTTGCAACCCACCCATTGCCACATCATCCACGTTTCGTATCTCACGGGCAACCACATCCAATAACTCCAATAAATCAGACGAAAGCATAGATACCTCATCAATCAACAACACATCCGTTTCTTGGATACGACGAACTGCCTCCTTGTTCCCACGTACTTTTTTCATGACGCTAGAGATACTATTGGTTGAAGTCAATCCGAGACCAATTCCAAAGAAGGAATGGAGTGTACTACCCCCAATGTTTATTGCAGCTACTCCTGTGGGTGCTACTGCTGCCACTTTGCGTTTGATTGGTACTGTTTTGAATATTTCAAAGTCCTCGTCATCATCTCCATTGTTGTTGCTGTTGTCGATTGCGTTATCATCATCGTCATCAACCCCACCAAGCAACATTTGTATGATATACTTGGAAACATGACTCTTCCCAGTCCCCGCAGGACCTGAAATAAACACATTGGAAGGGTTCACCGGATCTAATACCCTTTCAGCAGCACGACGCTGTTCGGTTGTCAGTGATTGCAATGTAATTGGTGTTGGTTTGGGTATCTCCACACTACTTTTGGATGATGATTCACTACCGCGATCATCGGGCAACACACCATTAAAGCATTGCTGTACAATCTTTAAAATATCATCTCCATACAACTCCAACTTTTTCGCTCCAATCCCCTTGACTTGCAATAACTCCTCATGCGTTGTGGGGAGTAGTTCACATATCCCATCTAATGCTGCATTCGTGAATATGGTATACGCTGGCTTTTTGATTGGTTTTGATTGAATGATTCGATATTGTTTCAGTTCCGTTCGTAGTTGTTCGATTTGTTCTTCTTTTGAAATCTTTGGGGTGTTTGATTCGTCATTATAATTATCGGATGGGTGGTCAAGAAGTGCAGTGGATGTGCTGGATGAATGAACAATGTCTTCTATTGATTCTTCTTCGTGGATGGCATAATCGTCTATTAATCCATAGTCATCATCATCGTGAGAGTTTGCCATCAACAACTTTAATGTGTGCATTGTAGATCTGTGGACACTTCTTGTTTGTCTCCTCAACTTGATGGAATCATTGCTGCCGACGAAAGATGATGTTGACATGAATGATAATGGTGATAATCTACCCAAACCATCAGCACGAGCAGGAATAGATCTTCTCCTCACCGGAGGCTTTCGATGATTACTGATAGACACATACGAGGATATTGCTGCTCTATGATTACATGTACCTTTTGCAAATGATCGTGATATGGCTGATGTGAAGAAGAGCATGATGTAAACAATTGAGACGAAACGTTGGGCCATTTTTCAAGCAACTGATGATGTAATTAATGCTGCTTTTGCAGATTACAATTGAGAGTACTGAGTACGGAGATGGAGATAGTGGATAACAACATCAATGACATCACATGGTAGTTATGAGAGCTTTGCTTGTTGCTTGCGGCTTATCTTGCGGCTTGCGGGAGGCTTAGTTTGTTTACTACGCACGCGTGGATTACTGTGCTCTCCAAGGGTACTCTCCACTTCCAAGAACTGCTTTGAATGAACAAGAGTTCACCACCACACACCTACACAGTGATTTCCTTGAGGAATGTCTTTTCTGTGATACCCAGCAACGCCGCAGCTCGAGCATGATTGCGTTGCTCTTTCAAAATCTCAATCAATTTGATTTGTTTCTTCACCAACACAATTAGCTCCGACTGGCATTTTTCGAGAGTCTTGGTTCGGTGCTCCATATTCTTCCAGGATTCGTCATTGCACCTATCATTGTTCAGCTGCTCAAGTTGACGTTTCAACCTCTCTACTTGCTGTTCATGTTCTTGTTCTCGCTTTTTTGACAAAGAAAGCTGTTTCGTTAGATCTCGCCGTGCGGTGAGCAGCTCCTCTCTCAAATTCTGTAGTTCATCCTCCTCAACTTTAGCTGCCGCAATTGCTTGCTTTTCTCTAACCTTTTCCATTTCCGACTGTTGGATTTGGAGTGTCAGAGCAAGTTGTGTCTTCTTTTCCAAATTATGCTGAGTCTTTTTGAGCAATGCAACAATTCTTTCATTCTCTTGCTTGTACCTCTCTAATTGTATGGCCAATGCGGAGGCTTTTGCTTTCTCTATTTGGAGCGGAGTCGGAGTGTCCTTCATTTCAATCGTTGAAGCTTGGATCGATAGGGCGATCGCAAGAAGTGTGGGGAACGCTAGAAAATTTTAAACTCAACACAGTCGTCCTCATTCAGGTCATTTTGCTGAAACAGCAAACAAGCCGTCCCAACAATGACACGCCGGATCACTTGGCCATTCCGTCGATCTCGACGATCAAACAGTACGCAAGAAACCATTGCAGACGATCCGGACCATGGAAGAATGCCTCCTGATACCCTCGAAGAAATTGGTCACCTTCTACAGGAACAAGGCCGCTTCCTTGACGAGCTAACAAACAGATCAAACAATTTGGCATCGGAGAATCACCTTCTTAGGGAACGAATCTCCTCGGGCATCGACAGTGTTTCCAAATCAAGCCGACGGCGTGATCCTCTGTCGAGTATCATCAACAATAAGAAGAGAATGGGAGATGACGTGATTCAAAAAGTCAAGGATGAGAACGACGTCCTCCTACAACAAGCGGATATGTTGGCAAAAGAATTGAATGATGCGCATTCGTCTATAGCAGAGAGAGATTCTAGTATTGCATCACTGAGCAACGAATTGTCGGGGCTGCTGGAAAAGGCACGAACATTGAGTGAGTATATATAAATATCTTTGTCCTCTGTATATCAATATGAATATACAGCGTCTAACCATTCCCCACAACTGTATACTCTTTGATCTAGTGTTCGAGAAGAAGACATGGAAAGCAGAAATGCTCGACAAGGTAGCAGAGGTTGACTCACTGCAAACACGCGAGAAGCAATCTAACTCCTTGAGGTCCGAACTCTCTGCTCGAGTTGAACAGTTGCAAGCGGAAGTTGAATCAACTCGTGCTGAGGCTGAGATGCTAGTATCCTGCACAACCCGCTCGGCATCAGAAATGGAACAGTTGCGTGCCACTCTTCAGATGAAACAAAATGAGGTAGATAGGCTTGATGGAGAACGTCGGGAGATGGAACGAGAACTCTGCTCGGTGCGTCGTGATTCAAAAGCAAATAAGGAGGCCGTAGATAGATTGAGAGAGATGGACCGTCAGCACGAATTGCAACGTGACGAACTGCAGCAAAAGGTGAAGGATTTGAGCGAGGAGCTCTGCAAGAATGATCTGAAACAACGCAAGCTGGAAACTAAATCTGATTTCCTTGAGAAGGAAATGGATGCCATGGCAAAATCTCACAGGGAAGATGTCTCATCTATTACTAGTAACCTCGCCAAAATCAAGGAGCAACATGCCATGGAGGTTAAGGCTAAGGAGACTACCATCGACAAGCTACGCCGAACAATATCCCAGATGGAGTTTGACAACTCAAGCAATCAAAGGGAGAAGCAAAGTCTGAACCAGCGGTGCGTTTCTTTGGCGAGCTCATTAGATACTATTCAGAAAGAGCACCAGACTAGCTTTCAAGAGACACTGTATCGCGCCACAGACGCTGAAAATCAGCTTGAACGGAAGCAAAACGAGGTGAAGGAACTGAAGACGACAGTTTCGAAGCTGGAGGCGAGGCTACAAACAGCACAGGCGGATAGTGCCGATAAGGAGTCGAGGCTACTCAAGGTTCAGTCGAACTTGCAGGACGAGTTGAAGGCAAAGATGCTACAAATTGATACCCTCTCAACCCAAGTTACACGCCTGAAAAATCAGATGCAGATGATGCAGCAATCGCATGAAAAGGCGTCAGATGAGTTGCTGCAAGACACTGAGAATCGGGTCAAGTCGTCGGAAATGGAAGTCGAGAAGTTGCGTGCGCTTAGCAGGGGATACCAGCTCAATGCGAAGAGGAGCGAAGACTTGCATGAGAAACAAGCACTCATGTATCAAACATTGCTAGATGAAGTAACCGCCGAAAAGAAAGAACAGAAAGATCAGATGCAGATGGTGATTCAAAGCGAACGAGATGTGAGCACACGCCTCATGACGAAGACTCAGGAATTGAACAGCACTATTGGCAAGCTCTTTGCTGACAACATTCACTTGAAGGAAGAACAATTCGCACATGTAGACAAGATACAACAGCTAGAGCAGATCGTGACTTGTGGAGAGGCAAAGCTCAAAACAATGGCAAGCAACTATTGCAAGCTATCTGATGAGCAGGAACTTCTCATTCGCAACGAAAGTGAGACGAAAAGGAGGCTCCACGAGACCAAGATCGAGTTGGAGAAGATGAAGATGGAAAAGCTACAGTAAATTTCATCATCTTCGAGCAATGTCGTTTGTGTTATAAGTTAATATTTCATGTTAGTGTTAGAGTGCTTTTCATCAAATCTGGTTTGCAGGGGTAGAGAAAGCATCTAGACAATGAAATATGCATCAAATCACTTCAGACTTGTGGTATCACACATCAGGATATCCGACCCCCGTTCAAGCAACGCTACACGCTCGGCTAGTTCCCTCTACCTCTAGATCGATCGGCAAGTACAGATCATCGTCATTATTACTTGCTTTTGGAGAAGTTGGTGCTCCTCCTTGCAATTCTTCTGCTTCAATTGTCATTTTATATTAATGTGACCACATAAGATGTGCAAGGTATATCAAGTAATTACCTGGTTTGAGCTCATTCCTCTCTGTTGACCCTCCGGATAGAGCGAGAGTAAGTAGTAACAACGATTCAAGCAGTTGCGGTCTCAATCATGGTACCACGTACGTATTTTCGGAGTCTTTTGTTTGACGAAAATACGTTGGTACCTACGTATTGGGTCGTAAATACATACCCATCCGTATTTTCGGCTGGGTACAATCCTATCTTGTAAGAAATCATTGTCAGTTGATTTTTTCTCCCAGCCAGCGTACAAAGTAAGTAATACATCATGTTGCATGATTGCATGCTAGCTACTTAGCTCTCGTTGTCACCGCTGATAATTAGACCCGGTTGCTGTGTCATTACCGAGAGAGAGAGAGACTTAGTTGCAAGGATCGTCATCAGGGGCGGAGCTTCTCGGCTACTTATATCAGAAGAAATATTCGTTTTTTTGAAAACATACATCTTTGATCCTCTTGGCTTTAGCTTGGGGCTAAGTGCAAACAACTGAAAACAATGAAGACAACAGCAAAAACGACATCTTCACCCGGACGATCATCCTCAAGGTCATCCTCATTATCACCTGCAAGAAGAACAAGATCATCATCATTATCTGCATCACCTTCACGTCAAAGATTGTCACCACGAAAAAGATCCAACGAAGTAGCAAATAATAATTATTCTTCACCTCCGTCGAATCGGAGATCATCGCGCAAAATTAAATATTATGGTGGTGTACAGGCTTCTAATAATGATAGTGAGGAGGAGGAGGAGGAATCATCATCTATTGTTAACAATGCAATACCATCTCCACGAAGATCGCCACGGAAATTAGTTGCAGATGCCGCTACTTCTTCCAATGTGGCATCCATGCCAGCAGCAAATGACAGCAGCGATAGTGATAGCGACAGTGATAGTGACTCTTCTGAACAACAACAAGAACAATCTTTTCAAAAAAAGCGGAGGCAGCATCCCCCTTGGCTACCATCCAACTGGACATACCAAGTCATTCCACGCAACTATGCCAGTCGATCTGCCTCCGCTGTCTCTTCGTATTACTATTCACCAAAATGTGGGTTACGATTCCGTACCAAGATGGAGGTGGAGAAGTTTTTGCAATGTTTGGAGGTGCTGGGTGGTGGAAAGAAGGGGGATGATGATGATGATCAAGATGATGATGGACAAGATGAAATGGATGCGTACGAGTTGTACAATGGTAGTTTTTCGGAGGCAAAGTGGAAAAAGAGGAGTCGTAGTGTTGATAGTGGTACTGGTGGTGGTAGAGGTAGGAGGGGGGATGACGAGAACAAGAGAAAGTTACCACGATTTCAGCGCAAGAGAGAGGATGAGGGGGGAAAGAAAGATAATAATACTGCCTTGTTTGCGAGATCGACTCGGAATAATCGGAATGTGCCAAGGAGACGATATTGTGATATTGAATGGGACTCTTCTCAGGATAGTGGTAGTTCTTCTGCGTCGGTGGTGCGTGATACCGTATCTTCGCGTAGTACAGGGGTGAAGCCTGACTTTATTGAATCATCATCATCATTGGCAAGGTCTTCTTCTCGTCCCAAACGTGGTGCGGCGACAGCGCGTAGTACTGGGGTGGATCCTGACTGTTATATTATCATGAAGCCTGACTTTATTGAGTCATCGTCATCATCACGATCGTTTCCTCGTCCCAACAAACGTGGAAGAGGACGACCCAAAAAACAAGTCTCCATTGGAGATTTAGGGTACACATTCCGCAAAAAATTTCATGAGGGATGGTTTACAGGCAAGGTTGTAAAAATCCGTCCGGGTGCTGCAAATGATAAAGATCGACGATGTCTTTACGACGATGGGGATGAGGAAGATTTGTCATTGGCAGAATTGAAGGCGCTTGCCTTGTTGGACCCGTCGTTGAAGAAGGTTGACAGCAATCCTCCTATTTCAGCCAGCAGTCCTATATCAGCATCTAATTTACCAACGCCGGCCAACGGAAGAGGATATACCAAGTTGGAGGCAATGGAAATCATCACTAGTTTTCCAAAACAGTGCAAAGGTGGTAGCGACGGGAGGGAGCGTGCCAAGGCAATCAAAGGCATGCTTGCAAAGGGGTGGGTGCCAATAGCGGAAAGGAATTTGTACAAGTATGTGGAAAAGTATGAGAAGGGGATCCCAATAACTTCGGAATGGCATGTTAGTACCCGATGGAAAGCTGAGCTCAAGTCCAATCCAATTTCAATTCAGCCTAGGTCCAATCCAAAGTTAAGCCGCCATCTGGCGGACAAGTTAGATGAGTATTTGGAGGCAGGCGCCAAGAATAAGAGGTGGTATATGTTTTTTGAAAAGTTGAAGAAATTCAAGAGTCAATATGGCACAACTGAAATATATGCCAGGACGCCAGGGGCTGATGAACCACTGAAGAATTGGACAAATCGCATGCGTGTGGAATGTCGTAAATTCGCAAGCGGTGTTACCGATGAAAAACTTCGAGTTGATGAGATGCGGTTTGCTCTCCTCCAGAGCATTGGGTTTAAATATGACCTGATGGTTAGAGGTTCTCCTAATCCTGCTTCTCCCACAAGTAGTGCCCCGACAAGAAGTTCTGCCCGGAAAAGGGAAATTGTCCCAGATCAGCTTGTGTCCAGTACAGTTCAATCAAGGTCCAATTCGAATTTAAGCCGCGATTTAGCGGAAAAGTTAGATGAGTATTTGGAGGCGGACGAGAAGAATAAGAGGTGGTATATGTTTTTTGAAAAGTTGAAGGAATTCAAGAGTCAATATGGCACAACTGAAATATTTACCAGGACCCCAGGGGCTGATGATTCACTAAAGAATTGGACAAAGCACATGCGTTTGCATTGTCGTAAATTCGTAAACGGCGAGACGTTTGAAAATCTCCGAATTGATGAGATGCGGTTTGCTCTCCTCCAGAGCATTGGGTTTGAGTTTGACCTGGTTAGAGGTTATCCTAATCTTGCTTCTGCTACAAGTACTGTCCCGGCAAGTTCTGCGCGGAAAAGGGAATTTGTCCCGGATGAAGTGCTTTCTCAGGTCCCCCCCGCTTTCACCATGCCTAGTGGGAAGAAAGCTCGAGTATCAGCAGCTAAGGAACCAAGTCCAGAGGAACAAGAGGTATTGTTGTTGGATTCGTTAAATGATGTACCCTTGGACAAAACGGCAGAGTCGACGTTATACTCGAACCTTCAGACCGAGGACGGCGTAGGTGGCAATGACGAATGTGACAGCGACGTTAACAGTGATGAGGAAGAAGAAGACAACGAATGGCTGCATAAGGTAGCATCGCTACTTACGACCGAGAAGTCATCAAAGGGGCAAAAGCGTCCACCATCAGTTCCTCCCTCTCGCTCAATATCTAGTATCACTTCAACATCTCCACCACCAACTTGGGTGACAGCTGTTCCAGATGCGGTGACATTGAACCAACCCGATGTTACTCCTTCGACTCAATTGAAATCTATTCATCAAGCTTCATCAGCGACAAGTACCACTTTGGGGAAATCATCTACTGGCGAGAAAAAGAAGAAGCGGTACTTGGCTGACAACATCTTCTATTGGATTTGCTCATGCGACACTGTCAACAAATATCGCTACATGGAATGTTCCTCTTGCAGCCAAGACAAGAATGCTTACTCAAAGCGGTCTCTGATGCTTGAAAAAGCAGAGAAAGCTGTTGAATCAGATGGAGTGCAACTTGTGCAAGAAGCTGCTGATTACATTCCCGCCATAGACCGCCCAGCTATACCGGACAAGGTTATTGCCTATCTGCTCCAGCAGAAAATCCATGGTGTGACATTTTCCGCATTTTGCAGCAATCCTTCAAACGAGCTTGATGATTATTTCTACTGGCTTTGCGGCTCTTGCACGATGAAGAATTCATACTCGAGGTCTAGTTGCACAGCTTGCCTTCAACCCAAAAGTGCTCTTGCTGATGATTCATCATTACTTGCAACTGCAAGACAGGCAGCTGAAAAAAGTAAGACAGTCAAAGAGGCGATTGATTTGATTCCCGAAAAAGACCGTCGTGCTATACCCGAGTCAATTCTGGACGGGCTTGTAACTTGCGTTGCAATCATCGGCAAGGGAAGAAGTAAGCGAAGGTGCAAAGCCGCAAGGTGTGCTGGTTTCGATTATTGCGTTTCCCACTGCGATCCTCTCCTTGTACAGAAGAGTCGTATAGTCGCCCAAGGTAGTAAAGGGGGCGACAGTTCATCGTGGTGCTCCCCGACCAAACCTGACGCTTCTGCTCGAGGAATCACCAAGATCATCGAGAACTTACCAACCTTCTTATCTGGGATTCATGGAAAGGTTGTCAACAACCTCAATTGGAGCGTGAATTGTATCGAAGATAGTATCTTATGCGGAGAAAACAAGCCATTTCCACTTGGTTTGAAGGTTCGCAAGTTTTTCCTTGGGTATGGTTTTCACGACGGGAGGATCGTCAAAATTGTTCGCAAGAAGCTTGTCGACAAGGAAGCAAAGGAGCAAAGGCCAGTTCTGGTGTACCGCATTGTCTATAACGATGGTGACCAGGAAGATTTTCTACACCACGAAATATCTTCACTGCGTCAAGTATTCGACCAGGCGAATGTATCTCCAGAAGCCTCGTCATCAGTCCAGATTCCAACTGGAACTTGTTTCGAACTGAAGACGGGCAACACAGTTACAGTCGTTTCTCACAAAACTTCACAGGTATGTCGGAATCAGGAGGAAAATGACCGGTTGGTCGTCCAATTCGCTGATTCGTCAAAAGAAGCAGAAATCGATCTCTTGAAGTTTCAGCTAGCTGTTGTACGCAAAATTTTCTCTTCGGATTCCCGTAGAAATAACCTTGATGCTCCCTTGCTTGAGTGGCCTAGATATGGTCACGGGCCGGAGAATGACTCGAGTCAACCGGATACGTACGACATTAGTGAGGGCTTGACACTGAGCCGACAGGTTTACAAGAGTACAAGCAAAAACGACGTTGCATCCTCTTTTACCTCCTCTGCGATTGACAATCCACGTGATGCTCGCCCAGGAGTGAAAGTGAGAATGTGGGATCCAGCAGAATGTTTTAATCACTTATCTTACGATCCGTATGCGGCGACTGTTGTAAGTCTTCTTGCATTGATTTGTATTCCTTTCTCCATCCGCCCATTTGTTGTTAACGTTCTCATTCTGTTGATTGTGACTTCTCCTTCTCTCTAGTGTGAATTCTGCGGAGTGGACAACAACGCCAATCAAGTCGTTATATGCGACAAATGTCACTGCGGTTTTCACACGTATTGTCTGCGACCTGTGATGGTGAACATACCGAGGGGTGATTGGCTTTGCTCTGCATGCTCGGGAAGCTCCAATAGCGTTCCTTTCGAGGAATACAAAAATGGCATCGATCAGCAAGAGATGATGAGCTTTTTGGGACTACCTTACCAAAAGGCAACTCGATTCTTCAGGGAACATTCGGAGGCAATGGATCTTTTCAAGGAGAAATCTAAAAATGCCATAAAACAGCGAGCTCTTAGCCTCCAGATCCCCTCTAAACAGGTGATATTTGAGGTGGGTGGCATCAAATTCATCCGAGCTCTGGAGAACAGTGACTGGCGTTTACCCGTGCCCTTGCTGAACAAGAGTGAATGGGCAACATCGCTTTCTACAATTGTAGCAGCAATGAAATACTGTGGGGTGGGCAAGTATAGTCCCGATCTTTTGTACCCACCCATCGGGCATGCTACCGAAGAAATGAACAATCCCGAACTCGATGTTGACAAGATTCACCCGATGAGCAAACGAAACATGGAGATTTTCAAGGCTTTCAATCACAACATCAAACATGGTGTCTTCCCTCCAGTTCGTGTGTTGTACGACGAGAACATGGGCTTTAGTGTAGAAGCATTGGCTCCGATTCAGAAGTATACGTTGGTGGGCGAATACGTTGGCGATGTCGTTACAGTCGACAGAAGTGGAACCTCGAACTCAGATAGTCTCATGTTGCTGCTTCAAACGGAGGACCCTGAAACAAGTCTAATTATCGACCCAACTGTATCAGGCAACTACAGTCGTTTTTTCTCGGGCATCAATAACAGAAATTTATTGAGCAAGCGAAAGGCAAACGTGCGTACGAGAAGGTTTGCTATGGATGGAAAGATTCACGTCGCTCTGTTTACATCAAGAGACGTTGAGGCTGGTGAGATTTTATCCTATGATTACAATGCTGGAAATCATGGGAAATGTGTCGAAGAATGGGCAAAGGCTGGTTTCTATGACACGAGTAATTTCTTCTAGACATATAGAGAAAGGACATTGTTATACATATGTATTGCGAAAGGAGTGTAGCATGGGCAATACACTAAGGAAGTAATTTTTTATTCCATATTCTACTATGTGTTCATATTTCTATTCTCCCAATGGCACGATCTCATTTCATTCGGCTAAATGCCTGGTAAGGTAGGGTTGGAATGACATACATATCAATCGTTCTAATCTCCACTGCCTGCTAAACAATCCTTCACTCCCCCCATCGACCACTCCAATTATTCAAGCCCTGCCATATAAATTTCATTACATACCCCAAATAATATCCTGTTATTATCTACAAAATAATGCAACATTCATCCGGCGTAGTAGAATTAAAAGTATGACATCCCGCGCATCTCCACGTCGTTGCACCATCAGGAAGATCATACGGCTATTATTTGCAGCACGAAAAAAAGAACACATGAGAATTAAATTATTGGAACGCTTTTATGTTGTTTCCTGTAGCAAAGTCTATCAATTCCCAGCAGATTCTCCAGAAGCACCCACGGTAATATATCTGCCAATCATCATATCATACACGAAACATTGTAATCAACATATTTGCAAACATGTCAATTCAAACTGCAATTACAGCACGTTAAACTCACCGCACGGCACTTATTACAGAAAAATCTGGCGTGTCCTGCTGGAATTGGAGGCCCTTGATTTCCACCGGCCGATGGGACCTTTTCATCAGCCTTTTCTTCAATACCCACCGCAGTCACCACGGGCAGGTTGTCGGCGTTGACTGCTATCTCGGGGTCTTCTTTTGTTATGGTCATGTTCTTGGTTCGTTTGCTAAGTATTGTGTATTTGATTTAGACGAAGCAGAAGAAGGCTTCGTCGAGGCTTCGTCGTTTCATGTGGCTAAACATAATATTTGGGACTCCAACTAATCGAACCATTTTCGCGAAACTCAATCGGATATCCTGGTGAAGTAGTTAGGGTCAAAGTACAAGGGCTACCAGTAACTTTCATCCATACATTAGCCCCAAAAGCGATGTCGGAAGTACCGACAGCTTGCGGTTGGACTAGCATGAAGAGAGAGTGCCCACCCAGGCGCAGACTCCCCCAGCCAGGTCAATGCACCTGTACTGATGTACTTATTCACCTCCATCATCATCAATGCACGTCTTTGCTATTGCACCATCATTGGTGGTGATGTGGTTGCTTGAGAGAGCAGCAGCCTTTCGCCACCAACATTACCGACAACATCATGTTCGGATGTCGAGATTTACGCCGCAAGTAGTGTCATTTCTATCTGCTTCTTCTTCTTCGTCGTCGCCTTCACTCAATGATCTTCCATTCCGCAATGAATTATACGGCAAAACTCTCGTCTCGATCCAAGATGTTCTAACTGCACAACAACAACAACAACAATCCGCTCAAACCACCAACAATAATCATCCAAAAGTAGTCTTTGTAGATGCATCATGGTATCATCGCCCAGACCCCACCACCAATCAATTCCGCATCCCCTCCACCGAATACATACACGGCCCACGCTTACCCTCCGCACGATACATCGACATTGACTCAGTAGCCACCACTCACGAACTATTCCCACAGGACAATCCGAAGAATTTACCGCACATGTTTCCCCCGCCATTTTTGTTTGGTGTTGCCATGGACGCGTACAATATACGGAATGAGGACCATGTTGTTATTTATGCCAAGAGGGGGGCGGTGTTTACTCCGAGAATGTGGTTTTTGTTTGTGAGTATGGGCCATGATGAGAATCGGGTGCATTTGATGCAGGGGAGTTTGGAAGATTATGTTGTGGAGAATGGTGAGAGTTTTGTGGAGGAGTATTCATTGGCTGACAGTAGTAGTAGTAGTGAAGCGGGGGTAGAAAGGGAAATGTATTATGAGGAAGAATATAAAACATACTTTGATGATGGTGTGCTCAATGTCAAGAGACTTTACAATGCATACGCAGGAATGACTCCTCGGTACAAGGTGAGCGTTTCACAAGCAAGACACATTTGTGACAAAGAGGAAGTATTGGATGCAATCAATTCCAATTTGAAGAGTATGGAGTCAAACATCAACAATGATGATAATGAAACGATCATTCTTGACACACGCGGCTCATCGTATGCAAAAGGCCATATGCCATCTGCAATTCATCTCCCCTACGCTCAACTTGTCGATCCAAACAATTCCTTGATTCTAAAGCCAACATCTGAAATCAAACAAATGTTCGAAGATCGTGGCATTGACTATCTCAATCCAAACAAGAAGATTATACTCAGCTGCGGGAGCGGGGTGAGCGTGTGTCATGGTTATCTTGCGTTGAAGCAGCTGGGGAGAGAAATGTCAGAGGAGAATACGCGAATATATGATGGATCTTGGACAGAGTGGAGAGAGTATCCAGACTTGCCCAAGGTTACTTTGTAGTTTTTTTGGTAAACATTCTGTTTATGTCATGAAATGAAAGATGTTGCTAGTCTGAAACAATCACCTCTGTAACTATCTCGAAATGAATGGATTTGATACAGAAAGACTTCGTTCACAAAAGCTGATCCAATCAGCACTATTCACGTAGACTAACATTGACGAATGAAAAAGAACATGACAATACTTGTTAGAAGAACCCCCTCATCCCCAAAAATTCATGCATGGACATGGTAGGAGCAGAATTGGAAGAGCGCCCGTAAGGACGATATGGTTGTCCCAACACTCGAGGGTTCCTGTAAACACAAAAGAACAAAAACGGTAGACAGGTCAGTAACTCTCTATGATAGAGTTCAATTCAACCAAAACACACAAAGAGTACAACAAAACTAACCTAGGTTTCACCAACGGGAATCCATATGGGTGCTCAATCTCATTCCCAATCCTAGCAGAGGACTTGGGCTTTCCCTCATAGATCCTCAACTTTTCAAAAAAGACATAGGCTTTACGATACGTCTTATTTCCCGCCTGATCTTGACGCTTTCCAGCTAGAAACGTATTCAATGAGTTACTATTCAGTCCACCCAGTGCCAACATCAAATTAGACTTGGTCATTCCATCACGAGCGAGAAAGGCCTTGATCTTCTTGACCAATTCGGGACAGCTATCGTACACAATCCCATCATCTGGTACATGTACAGATATGATGTTTTGGATCAAAGTCAATGCCTCTAGTTGGACCTCGGCACGTGTCTTTTTGATCTCACCAGAGTTGCTCTTGTATCGCTTGGTTGCGTTGGCTTCGGCCTGTACATAATCATAGTCGTCACTGTCGTAGTCATCACGGGTTGATTTGCGTTTCGATCCACTGCCGCCGGTGGCCTTGGCGAGTTCTTTTTCGTATGCTACCTTTGCTAATAGTTTAGCTGCTGCCCAGTAGGTACCATTGGTTGTTGCGTTCCATTGATTGGTATACGTCGAAGGGTCCCTGAGAAAGAGATAGAGAGTGTAAACACAGCTTTAGCAACAATGATTGGATGAAACAAGCGGAGAACAATCATATCTCCGCCTCCACCTAATTAGTATCAGCAATAACTTACATGAATTTACGGAACGAATTTGAGTTCACTCCCATTCGCTCGATGATTCTAGTTTGGTTGGAAGTACCATTTGCCTTGCATTGATCAATGTAGCGCTGTAGTTCATTGCGAATTTGGTTGGGAGACTTTTGCTTTCCACTTTTGGTCAAGGGAACTGTATAAAGGAAGATGAATGGGAAGGATGGATGTATTGTCGAGTAGGCATTATTAGGCACAGAGAGCAATCAAAAGGAGTAGATCAAGATGAGATGGTGTGATTTGTCAATAGAGATCAGAATTTAATCATCGCTCGAGAATTTTGGATGACTTACCCCATCCATCTTGTTCCCACGACATTGTATAATCATCATCTTCTTCAGGGTGTCGCTGGTAGGAATGACGGCGATACTCCTCGAAAGAGGGAGCGTGTCCATAATTACCTCCAGAGAAGTGACGGTAATTATAGGCAGAAACATGATGAGCAAGTTGATCATCATAATTATGATGATGATGATCGTTGTACCCGTAGGGTCCAGCTCCGGCGTATGAGGAGGTGAAATTATTATTATTGTACCAATTCATTGAAAACACCTCTTTAGATCAGGTCGAAGACAAGAGACGAGCCGTCAAGATAATACCATAGCAGAGCAGAGACAACGATTAGCACGGAGCGCGGCAACTTCGTATGGTAACGGTCGGCTTGCTTTTTGCTTTTGAAAAATGACAAACGGATGCCAATTACCAGTAAGAATACTTATCTACGTACATTTAACTTATCTACTCGAATCCGTTCGCGGAAAAAGCTGTGCACATCACATGCATCTAATGATAACAACCATGGCAGCCCGATGGATCATCTACTCCCTCCTACTACTCCTTCGATTCTACGGATCATACTATAATTCACTATCAGGATATATCCACCCCGATGAGTTCTTTCAGGGTGGACAAGAGCTCTTCTTTGGTTGTCAGCAGCGTCAGCAGCCAGACTCCAAGACAGCAGCTTTTGATGACGTTGAGTTGAGCCGTCGTCGTGAGGCGGAGCACAAACATCCTGTCAGTCACAAATATGTGGTGCATAACATCCCATGGGAATATGAACCAAAGAATGCAATTCGATCGATTGTACCACCTGCTTTCATGACATTGCTGCCTCTGCGTGTTTACTCGGTGCTTCGCTCCATTACATCATCCGGTGACAACAGAATGGATTGCACCTCTTCAGTTGACAACGATGTACTAATGAAACAACTCTCAGGCGTTGAAATATTGATTATACCGCGGTTATTCATGACTCTTCTATCACTCATATTTTTAGATGGATGTCTTTGGATATTGGTCAATTCCACTACACAACCTGCAAAAGATACAACAACAAACAATGGTCAATCCAGCAGTAACATTCGTGTGGGTCCACCGATAGAAGTCATTGTATTGGCATCATCTTGGCCAATGTTGGTTATGACAACACGACCATTTACAAATACTTTAGAGGCCATGGTGATTTCATTATTACTACTGATTGTGGCAATGGATCATCATCAAAGCAGTATATCAAACAAGAACGACAAGAACAAAATATCAAACCAATGCAAAACACCTCTCCTGATAGGAATGATATGTTCCATTGGACTCTTTGTCCGGTTTACATTTGCATTCTTTGCATTACCTATTGTATTGCTCTTTTTATTCAATCGATGGCATACTGCTGATAATCGTTGGAGAAATATTGGCTGGAATTTGTTGAGTTTGGCTCTTTCCTTTCTCACTACGTCACTTTTATTTGTGACCACAGACTGGTATTACTACCACTATCATTCACCGGGGAGAGATGCAGATGTGACAATATGCAACAATTGGTCGTGTTATCGAGATGCATTCGTTGCAACCGTTTCCGAGTATGTGGTGCCCTGGAATGCTTTTCGGTACAATTCAAAAGCGGCCAATTTGGCCGAGCATGGGTTGCATCCGAGGATCACCCATATGTTGGTGAATATGCCCATGATGTTTGGTCCTCTAACGTTGGTTGGTTATTTCTCTTGCATCAAGACGAGGAGGAAGAAATATGCTTCGTCTTTTGCTGAGACATGTTTTGGGAGGGTTCTGTGTCAGTCAACCATT
The DNA here is from genome assembly GCA_036940005.1 of Skeletonema menzelii. NCBI lineage: Eukaryota > Bacillariophyta > Thalassiosirophyceae > Thalassiosirales > Thalassiosiraceae > Skeletonema > Skeletonema menzelii. The sequence goes on along the minus strand of JALLBH010000237.1, from coordinate 10,651 downwards.
ATATCTGGATTACTGGTGTTATCTTGCGCACCACACCAAGAGCCACGATTCATACTTCCTTGCATTGTTCCGTTGGTCGTCTTGTATGGAAGAAACGTGGTTGGAATGGATAACTTGCAAACTAATCCGAAAAAGAGGGTGATACTGACTACTACTTGGGTCTTATTCAACTCCATTCTCTACATATTCTTCGGGTGGTTACATCAGGGTGGATTGGTACAATCTCTTTTGCACTTACCTCCGCCGGTAAATCCGAACGAGAGATCGCCAGAGACTGTGATTTACTACAAAACATATATGCCACCCACTTTCCTCACTCGTGGAAGATCACAGGAAGAAAATATGGAGAAGGGAAGTACGTGTATTGCTAATGATGAGAGAAGACGAGTTGTTTCTGGAGAAGGAGATATCTTACTTGCCTGCGATAATCAGATCATAATTGACCTTCAGGGAAGAGAAGCCGAGGAGCTACCTGATGTGCTCCATGAGAGATTGCCTTGTGATCAACGAAATGAGGAATCTCTACTGTTAGTTACGTCAGTACCGGTAATGATATCGTTGGCGGAGAAGAAATGGACAGAGTATAAGTTTTTATCAGTGCATGGGCATCGTACTCATGTTAGTACTGAAGATTGGCCGTTTTTCAATGACTCCTTCAAAAGCTTCTTTGACCAAATGGAGCTTGTTACGTATCATATTTCTTGCACTGCAGAGGTGTGAAGTTGTAAGCTATTAGTAGTGAAAGATACATGGTGCATTTCATATTCTGTTTCTGCCCCTTTTTCTGTTGTTCCAGCAAATCTACATCGACCAATTGGAACACGTTGCATTCATCTTTCTTGCGCTACCAGAGAGGTGTAATGGTAATGGTTCATGAGTTAAACTAGCTCACCATATGGTATTCGGTTTGGAAATGGTCGTGCGTTCGGATGGAGGGGATCCTGTTTTTTGTCCTGCGACATAAACAATTAAATCAAAATCTCCTCACACTTTTGACAACATAAAATGAAGTGATACACATGATGTTGTTGCCCAATCATCCCGCTGTTCTGCCATGCTACAAAAGCCCTCTTGCCGATACAATAATATAATAATATCTCATCGGCAACACAGCGCTTGTGGTCGTCCAAGAACAAACAGAACGAAATGGTTGATCCCGAAACGAATACTACGCCGATTTCCTGCGGGAATGCTGCCAGCGATGACAGCCATGCTTCTCCCACACCAACGAAGCTAACCGCTGGTGATTTTTTCCAACATGATGACGCTCTGGAAGTTGATACCGAGGCGGGTCTCTCTCCTTCGAAAACTTTTCCATCAACGCCTTCGTCATCGCCATATAGCGACGCTAGAGATAGAGGTGGCGGTAATGATCACGTCATCCAAGATCGTCCTGGTGCTGTAGCTGTAGGAACAGCGACCGTCAATCACTCAATGGCCGCAACAATGTTGGGGTTGAAGTTAGACGGACATGAGACGGAACTGGACATGCCTAGATTAGTATTTGGATGCGTGTTTTCCTACCTCGTTCTTGGACTGTGGGTGAGTCATCCGATGTTTAAGGTCGCACTATCGCTTTGCTCAATCACATCAAATCTTGTCGCTTTGCTCATATTCACGTCAAATTGCATAATATATACATTATCAGATCTATACAATTACTTTAGTGCTAGTCATGATCCAGCGGAGGAATTGTACCGAGGTATACGCAGATTTGAAGGAGGGCACCACAGACCCCTACGAACGGTCTTGTGTCGATCTCTTCACGGGAAAATTGGCATGTGCTCACTCTATTACATTTGGACTCATCTCCGCTGTTGTTATACACGAGACAAGCTCTTCTGATAGTGCACAGCACCGCCTGAGTTCAATTGTCAAGCCCATTTTGAATCGTTGCAATGACAAAGCTAACTGCTGTCAAAAAGCACTGTATTCAGTTACTGTTTGGTTACCTGCAGTCTATGTTGTTTCTTGGGCAATTGGTGGTTTATTGTGCTTTCTCTACTCTGTGACAGCCCCAGATGGAAGCAGCGGTCCTTTGTTCTACACCGGACAAACCTGGCTTGGAATTATCATCCGTGCATCCTACTCGTTCTTCGGGGTTAGAGAGAAGACTTGTGAGTGCAATAGCAATGTCTTAAGTCAATCTTATTCTCATCGTACTCAACAGGATATGGACGTGGAAGCTGGACTTCTTCCATGTCCAACACGACCTCATTAATTAGATCAGCATTATTTCGTAAACACAACGTAGTAACACGGCGGCCTGTATTCAGGCCTTCACAGGAAAATTGGCATGTGCACACTCAATTACATTTGGTCTCATCTCTGCAGTTGTTATAAACGAGACGGGCTCTTCTGATTCTGATACCTCAAAGCAGCGTTTGACTTCAATTGTCGAGCCCATTTTGAAACGTCGTAATGAGAATGCTAATATCTTCCAACGAGCACTGTCTTCGATCGTTGTTTGGTTACCAGCAGTCTATGTTGTTTCATGGACGGGATTCGGTTTATATTGCTTTATCTAATCTCTCTCCGTCCAAGATGAAAGCAGCGGTCCCTTGTTCTTCTCCGGAAAAACCTGGCTTGGAATTACTATCCGCTCATCCTACATGTTCTTCGGGGTGAATGAGGATACTGAATCGGATGAGACTAATCATTCTTATCGCTCTCCACAGCATATTGACGAAGTTGACGAGGAAACTGGGCTTCTCCAAAGAACTGTTTGAGTAGACGTAAGAGAATTTGAATGAATTATATTGTGTCTGGTGGGTTTACCCCATTAGTTCATACTGATTAGGACTTCTAATATATTGTATTGTAAGCATAATGCTTTGTAGACATGACTTTTGAATAAGTTGACATGTGATCTGAACTTAGTAGAATATTTCAGCTTTGAAGTCTATTTACTATGTGTACATTCTATTCTATTCTATTATTCTCGTATTATCTAGCTCCAATTCAAATCTATGCAGAGCCTTCAATATTGACTCTGGAAATGAGGATATCACCACTTTCACTTGTTGCATCTACTCGCAACCGAAGTCTCAAAGATTCTGTATCATCTTCTGCGTCAAACTCGAACGTCTTGGTCTCCCATTGTGAGAGTGGGAAGTCATGTATGGCCTTCCAACAATGCTCACCAAGGGTAGTACTAGTTTGATAGTCGATGCACATGTTGTCTTCATGACTCATGTTCACAGCATATAGATCCATAGAAACCTTGATCTTGTTCGGTGAATTGGTGACACTGATCTGACTGGACTTAAGAATGGATGTCCCCCCAGCGCTCATGCGGATGACACCTGCTTCTCCCTTCGCCCTGTTGTATCGGATCGCCCGGTTGCTCTTAGAGTCTGCGGTGAAAATTCCATAACCACTCCTGAAATCTTCTGTTACAATAATACTCCAGCCACCGTCGGTGGTAGCGGTGCTGATAGTGGCATCATTTTGTGTGGTACTGCTCTCTGTGTCTTCACAGCCAAATGAGGAAGGTGGATTCTTGGAACCTTTGCATACCTCAGATTTGATCCAGTCATATTGAGCAGAAAGTCTTGCGTAGACACCTGGGTAATCTTCACTTGCACAGCCAATGCCCCATGAGACCACTCCTACTTGCAAGTCATCGGCTCCACTAGGATCTGCTCCCTTGATCACAAGACCACCTCCACTGTCCCCTTGACAAGAGTCTTCGCCTCCTCCTTCTTCCCTGGCACATAACATGTTGCTCGTGATTTGATCTTCGTAACTTCCAAACTCTCCATCACTCAGCTCACATTCTTCATTAGTGATGACATTCACTTCTACTTCCATAAGCTCACTACTCAACTCCTGTTCATCACTGGGATCGATGTCACCCCACCCCATGACAGTCACCGCGGCACCGATTTCAGGTGTGGCCGCATCGGAGTTGAGCTTGACAAACACGTTGCTGTTTGCAGATTCGTTCAAGAAGATGAGCATAAAGTCATTGTCGGTAGTATCACCATCGTAGTCGGGGTGAGGTAAAGCCTTCTTCACTCTGAGCTCTTGTCCATCGGTGTCCTCATGAGCGTGGCGTCCAACCACGGCGTAGTAATTGCCTTTACCGTGGCTATCGCAGTGAGCCGCCGACAATACGACATCCTCTGCGATGAGAGATCCACCGCAGAAGTGACCGTAGCTATCGGATAGTGAGACTGCGTAGGCATATCGGTCTTCAACTGCTTCATCGCCGCCGATGATACGGGTTCTGAGATCTCTCTTTGCGTGGCGTAGATTACCAGCGGATACTGCCGATGTAGATAGGAGGAGAAGGAATGCTTTTGATAAAAACATGTTTGTTTGGTTGGGTGCTGTATTAGTTGCGATGCTGATAGATGTCTGCTCCTTGTGCCGATGATCGAATTTATGAGAGCAACTTCCAAGCAAGCCCATCCATCGATTGGAGTCACATAGGTAGATGATTCTTCTCCCGATGCAAGACCTGCCATATTCAATACTAAATTCCTACGTGGAATCCTATTCAAAACGACAAAATCGTGACGTGGCTGGTATTGATCCCACTTTTGGAGGTCCCACCAATAATAAGCAAGAACGCCGCCGCCGCCGGCCGCCGGCCGATTGAATCTACTTACTTACCTATCTTCGGCAGCCGATCCCATCCCCATCCTCTCATAAAGCACAATGAACCACCGCCACCACCATCTCATCATCAAAACAGCCTTGGTCGCCGCCGTCCTTCTCGGTAGCAGCAGCGTAGATGCATCGTCAACGACACGTTCGCTGCAAAAGACCTACGAAACCATCAAAGGACGATCCTGTTTCCGCTCACTCGATGGAATGATCGAATCGATGACGGACCTTGCAGCTAAGTACCCAGATTTGCTTACAATGGAATCCATCGGCAAATCGTTCATCAAGAAGAATAATCCGAGACCATCCGATTACGACATGGATTATGATCTTCCACCTGGATATGACATCTATGCCTTCAATGTCACCGCTGCCAACAGTGCCCGGAAATCATTTGAAAAGGGCAAGATGCTCGTTACATCTGGCGTACACCCACGTGAGTGGGCACCACCGGAATTAAACGCTCGGTTCATTGAAACGCTGGTAGAGGGATACAACAACAACGCTGACATTACATGGATATTAGACCACAATGAAATTCATGCAATCTTGTATGTCAACCCTGATGGAAGATTCATCTCTGAAAAATACCCCAGCTCATATTGGAGGAAAAACTTGAACCCCGAAGGATGCGGCAATGGAGTTGACCTCAATCGGAATCTCGACTTTATGTGGGGCGACGCGAACGGAGCGAGCGACAATCCCTGTGCCAACGATTATCACGGTTCATCTCCAAACAGTGAACCTGAGACACAAGCAGTGGTTGACTATGCAAAAAATTTATTTCCTGAAGGTCAACGCAAGGATGATCCAGAGAAGGAAATGAATACAGCATTTGGAGAAGACATTACGGGAGTGTACATTGATATTCACGCAAGTGGAGGCTTCGTGTACTACCCTTGGGGTCATAAAGATGCAAAAAGTCCTGATAATGAAGCGTTGGAAGCGCTCGGTCGAAAGATCAACTATTATAATGGATACAAATTGTGGGCTGGTGGCCAGGCTGATTTCATGTACGAAGCATCTGGCGACTTTTCAGATTACATGTATGGCGCCCTTGGAGTTGCAAGTTTTGGCTACGAGATTGGAGATGATTTTCAACAAGATTGCTCTACTTTCGAGGACAAGGTTGTTCCTATCAACCTACCTTCGTTGATCTACGCAGCCAAGATCGCAATGAAACCGTACAAAGAAGTCAAGGGGCCAGATGTGTTAAAAATTAATACCCGCCTGCTAAGTGGCCGGGTGAGGGTTGTGGCCAATGCAAGCGATAGTAAGATGGTTAACAGTATCAAGGGCTTCCCTGGTCATTCATCTGGTAATCAAATCATCACTGCGGTTCATCTTTACCTTGATGTACACCCAGATGATTATAAAGAGGGTAGTGATAAAATGTGGGATATGGAAGTACTTGATGACAACTGGGACACAACGGAGGAAACAGTCCGCTACGAAGTTCCAACAAGAGGCCTTTCATTTGGTAGACATACCATTTATGTGCAAGCTATCGATAGCCGCGGTTACAAAGGACCTGTATCGAGTACGTTTATTGACATCCCCGCACATAACAGCAACTTGCGAGGGGGCCCTTAAGTGAAACATATGTTGACTTTGCTGATTATATTATTGTAAATGATTGCGATAGAGAATTGTATTAATTGATAAAATGATAGATTAGAAAACATGTACTAAATACTCTACATCTGCTGTCGAACACTTATCCAAACACAGCGCCCTAATCTTCAGCTGTGGCACCATCTACTCCTGTAGAGTTGTTGAGAGCTTCGATCATTGCTTCACGGGACCCATCAACATCCAATCCTTTTTCGTCCAACTTTCTCCTCAACTCACAAACACGCATCAAACTATAATCTTCATCATCATCATCATCTTCTTCTTCTTCGTCAGAGTCTGAACAATATTTATTGATAATACGCTTCTTGCTCCTATCAAAAGCAAGCATGAGATCTTTGACCACATTTCCTGGCAAGTCAGTGAATGAGATTTTCTTAATTGCTTCCGTGCTATTCTCTGCCAAGAAGTCCAACACAGTTTCCTTGAGTAGTGCACAATTTAATGCATCCGCATAGAGTAGGTTATCCATGGCGTTGTCAACAGTGAATTTTGTCGAGTTAAGGTAGACTGCTTCAGCCTCCAATTTGAGATTTACGATGGAATATTTGTCAGTAGCATTGATGAAATCTTTAGCGTGATTCTTGAGTTCTTCCTTTGGAACGCTTCCTCCATACACATAACTGAGCATGTAATGAAAGATATGCGGGCTGACATCACTGATTTGAGCAGTTACCATGCAACCGGTATCTTCTACATCGAAGAGAGCAGCAAGCATGGGTGCGCATCCAAGCAAAATTGAGCGGTGAGCGTAGAATGGAGTGGATGTTTTTGCCCTCTTAGCACTATCATCATCTTCTTCTACTTCTTCCCCTTTCGAACAGCAAACTTCGAAGCAAACATCGGCCGTAGTTTCATCATTGAACATTTTTTCAATCATTTTGATGAGAGGATTTTTAGGAACAAACGTAGCAGCTGCATCTTCCTTCATGGAGAGAACGATGGCCAACGTGCCATCATCATCAAGAATGTCTCCATCAAAGATTTTGGAGCGCCTCATCACCTCAGGCCAACTCCACTCCGAGATCATGTCAGAGTTCCATTCAATTGATCGAGATCGCAATCTGCACTCCGAGACACCGAACTTATTAAGGATTTTCACATCAAACGCAGCCGTGACACTCCCTTTCGAGCAAAGCCTGATAACAACTTTCAAATAAGTCGGTGAGCGAGGAATATGATGGGCATGTAACCCTCCGCCCGGATAGATGCCAAGTTCCCACTCATGACCGTTCAATAAAAATCGAGGAGATTTGATCTCACGGCCTCTTGCATGGGGAAGGTAAGCGAATCCGTGGTAATGGATCTGGATACTTTTGTATCTTGATTCATCGGGCGGCGACGGGGGTTTTCCCACGTCAACTGTGGTGTGAATACGGGGATGAATTACGGGCATGACGTCAATTACTATTGTAGACGATTGTGCTACTAGAAAAGAAGGACCTCACTCTCGTGGGGGAGACGTCCTCGTTGTAGCGCTGCACCGCGTTGAAAAAGGTCACGGTAGACGGTAGGTTCACGGTGGCTTTCTAAACAAAGTCTTTGTAATGAGCAGGGTGTAAATTAAAACACTTAAATAATGTTTGGTCTTGTTTGGTCAAAGAATACCTTGTGTTTGAAGAATATCCTGTGTACAGGCCAATGTCGAAGGATGACGAATTTCGTTTCTTAAAAGCGGAAGGTGTTAAAATGTCCACCCTATACCGCAGCAACAAGCGCTGCCATCCACATATTCTGTACGATACACCACTGAGTCCAAGAAGAAGTATCATCCATCTTTACTTTATATCGTAAAGACATGACTAATCTTAACGTTGGGGCCGTCCTCGAGCACCTTAAGCGCCAAGTAATGATGTCCCGTAGGTGTTTCTGACTCCCTTCCGCTCGTCGGAAACTTTTTTAGTAACCTCACGCATTTCTTGTTTGGCCAAATGTCAAAAGTTGTCTTGTTTAGTGGTACCGTGTTGAAGCTAATTTCAAGCTTGTCGTTATCCATGAACATTGTCTGACCGACGTCCTTCCCGCAGCAACCACAGATAACTACCAAACCGACCTCCATTTTTGGAAGACGAAAGACAACCATCCCATCCTCTGCCTTTGAGGCTGAAAGCCCGCCACAGGCATCTATGTGCCGGCACATTTCTTTATCATCTCGATTCTTGAATAGACTAGTGTCCTGCTTTCCGACCATGTACCATAGGTCATTATTCTTTTGCCATACTTGCCAATTCTGGACCTCACCAAGGTATGGATTCAAGTCGTCATCTGGGTCCTCAACCCTAGGTCCCCACTGCCCAAACGTTGGCAGCTCATAATTCAAACAGCCCGGGGGTTCATCTACGACGCAATACATTGGATGACAGAACATTGGTTCGGGCAAGTCACCCTTCATAAATATAGAACGGGTAGAAGCATCCCACTTCTCTCTAGGATCGTTCCCATCCTTAACCTCCTTTTCAATAATATCCAGCGCCTTGAGAATGGCGTGCGTATACACATAGGTGAACGAATCTGAAGTCAATTGAAAGCCCATGGGTCCTGGATGCCAATTCCTCATGACAACACCCCTGGGGTGCCAGAGAGTATTGAGATTAGTCAAGAGAAGCAACAACAAATCAAAAGCCAATAAATACACACTTGAATGACTCACAATGACGTTTTCCTCAAATCATCCTCTTCCAACTCCCCATACCTCGTCGTATTATGATACCCATCACCAACATGACCCCATGCAAATCGATCAATCTCCTTCTCCTGCTTTTCCTTCTCATAATCATACCCCCCATTCTTAAACCCAGTCCTCATATAAAACGCATTAAACCCATACCTCGCATAATATTCCACCAACTGAGCATCCTGCCCACCATTCTTATTCTCCCCCGTATTAAAAATATGCAACGGAGGCTGCTTCGGCAACATTTGAATCCACCGTATCAAACTCTCATGTTCGGCAGTTGCCCGACCATGTTCAAAGTAGGTCCATTCATAATGGACCACATCCACATCTGGGGATATATTCTGTTTGACACACCAGATTTGATTTTCGTAACTGTCTCCGCACCCTCCCCCCTCGCCGGCGTTTTGGAATGTGAATTCCATGTCGGCTGCTTGCCAGATTGGTGAGAAGAGACGTTCCATTTGTGATTCGTAGGAGTCGTAATGACTGTATATATAAATATACATACATTATATTTGTTGTTGTTGTATGGTGAAGATGAAAGTGTTGAGATGTTTCCATCTAATTTGCAACCAAAGTAAACAAACAAAGATCCAAACATCTACGAAACACTCACCAATTATCATGTCCAGCCATAACCGATGAACCAATCCCACCCATCAAAAACACCCGTTGCGAATCACTCACCAACGCACGAAGCATCGTATTCACCAATTTCATCGCCCTCAATTTTCTCGGTGGCGCTGCATTGACAATCGATACATCCGTCGATTCGACAAATTGGTCTACAACATCCACCTCATTAAAGTCCCATGGTTCAATGTAAGAATCCATGAGCATGGCAATGGCCTTATCTTTTCCATAGTAGTAATTGTCTAGTTCATTGATTAGATCGTTGCACTTGGCACGCATGTCGTTGAGTTGATCCATGGTGAATTTCATGGATGGTTTGGGCGGTGAGGTAGTACTTGTACTGGTGGTGGCTTCCGGTGAGTTTGTTGGCTCATCCTTCGCAACTTCTGCTGCTGTTGTTGTTGGATCTTTCTCATCATTATTTTCACGTGTAGTAGTCTTCTTGACCACCTCACTATAATTATTAGTATTGCCATCATCACCATCCAGCAGCCCCTCATGCTGAACTTCGGCTTTACCCTCCTCCATACCCAATTTGTACACACCTACCAATGCAATGAGGAATAAAATGACAATCCATTTTGTGGACGAGCTCGTCCCGCCGCCTGTGGAAGTTGGCGATGGGGCAGCACGACGGCGTTGGCGACGGCCGACGAGCTCAATTTCCTCATCGTCATCGTTTAGGTGCACTTCTTCGTACTGCATGATTATATGTATTGATCAAAGTACAATACAACATAGATGCTGTCATCTGTTATCTGGTGCAATGCAACTCCTCGTCATCAACCGCCGCCCGCCGGCCCGGCTTCTTTGTCAGGCTTGAATAGGGCCATCCCCCTTTTTATTCCTACGTTGATCCGTACCTACCAGACTCTCGTAGATAGAAAAAAAGCGAAGTGCCCAGAAACTTCCAGCGGAACCGGAGCAAATGTGCGCAGCCGCGAGGTTTGCCCGCGAAACACATAATTTAAATGATTCCTACGTAGTGATGCCCTCAATAAAAATAATAGGATAGAGTAACCATAATTAACCTCTGAATTCGCGCACTATGCGCACTGTTTTCTTGTGCTTCCCGCACAAATTGCTCTACGTTTT
>JALLBH010000236.1:0-30935 GCA_036940005.1 Skeletonema menzelii | reverse complement strand
TGGTAACGATAGCATAGAAGGAAATATACTCGGCCCAAACAACCTGCACTTGTAGCCGCGATGCTTTAGTTAATGTCACACCATGAGAGTCACGTTGCTTGAGCTTAGAGTCGTTAAGAGTAAAGAGGCGTAAGAATCATAAGTAGCATCGACGCTAAATGCACGATTGCATGAGCCGCGTAGTTCTACTTTTAAACTATCGTTAGTGTCTATATTGGGCTTCTAGCAGCGGATGTTACTTTTATTGACGCCGCTAGACACATACAGGTGGCGAAATATTGATATAGGATTGTAGCGGATGGTATCAGAAGGTACAATAGATGCAATCTCAGGCTTTTGTCTTGGAACATCTTCTTTGAACTGTCAATCACAAATATCTATGTTGTCTGTCCTGTCTCGTACGTAGGGCAGGTATGTACTCGCACGATAAGATACCAATAAAATATTACACAGTTCCTTTCCTTGAAGCACCCCCCAAGCAAAGTAGATTATCTTGGCACTCTCCCACATGCATCTGATATTAGTGGAACACCAGGTAGCAAACAAGGGGAAGATACGTTTGGCTTCCAAATTGGTCTATACAGCAAGTCACGCAATTCCGGGCTTGTGACAAAATTGTTGGAAGCCGTTGTATAGTCTCGAAATATGGTTTGGAGCTCAGACAAAAGTTTTTGCGATTCGCGAGGTAGAAAGTCACCCTGTGTAATCAAGTACCCACCACTAGTGCACTTTAGAAAGAAAGAAGCTTCATTCCCCACTTCACGTTCAGATACTCTAGTCACGAAATTAGCAACAAAGTCTTTTTCCGCCCGTGTCATTTGCGGGGAGCGGTTCGCCAATGCACTGGCACGGGATGGAACTGAGTCGGCCATTTTCGTACTGCCATCCAATAGCTTCACGTGATGCTGAACAAGCCGGCGACAGAATCGTCTTACGTAGCTTGGGAGAGTTTGGGATACTCCTCGGAAGCAAATTCGCAGCCCGGCTCTGTTCAAACTCGTCTCATAGGCTATACCAGCAGCAGCACCGAGTTCCGCGAGTCCCAAAATTTCATCATCAAACGAGAGTAGCCACAGATTTACAAGCGCGAGTTGACTTGTAGTGAACGCAGCTGGAAGCGAGGAAAGTAACTGGACGACAAATGCACACTCGATGCCCGGCTCGGGAGGGCGAACGGGTAGCTGAAGACCAACAGTACCCATATAGCTTGGAGGTATTTGCCAGAGCTTCCAATTAGAATCAACATCAAGAGGCACACTTGTCTTCAACTCACTCCAGATGCCTTCATTTGTCAGCTTCAAACCACCACGACCAATGGTTCGAGTAAGATCATCGGATGCATTGGCGTCCTCGAGATAGAAAAATCGTCGCCCCCATTTGCCCTGCCTTTCAATGACAGGTCTTGGAGGTCTTATATTTGTTGGTATGAGAGGATTCAAATACGGTGGCGACAGTTCTTCACCATCAAAAGTTGCAGCAAACCAGGAAAGTGACTTAAAGTAAGAAGAACCGCCGATTGCTCTGCTTTCAACCAAGTAGCGTGCTCCTGTGATGGGTTCACGTTTCCATGGAGCAAAGAGAGGCACAGTGGTCACCTTTTGATCTACGATACCGCCAGAATACTCGAAGATCGCTTTTGGAGAGGCTCGAAAGCTAATGATCGCCTTTTCCTCATCTACCATAACGCACAGAGCATCTGTTACTGCTTCACGCATTCTTTCTATGTCTGCGTTGTTTTCGGGAGAGGGCATCAAATACCAGTTGAAATTATTGTTTCCCACTCCACTCGTCCCACCAATTCCGAATCTTAAAGCATCGACTGCAAGCGTCACAGCATCCGGAGGACGAGGCGCGAACAGATATCCATGTAAAAGTCCCATGGATAGATACTGTTTAATTAAATCGAGCTGCAGCGGTTTTGAAACAACTGTTCGCAATCCTTCAAACACTGTAGCGACCACCGCTGATCTACTTTGAAATCCGTCCAAAGTCAAGCCTATTTCCATTCTTAATATTTGGAAACCACTAACGTCGACTGGGAACGTGATTCGAGGTACACCTTTCGAACTACCTCTTGGCACCCAACCGAATTTCTCCAAGAAAAAACGGAGGCTGCCAGGACCACGGCGAGATATAATTTGTGATAATACAAACCCAACAGAAGCCGATGTGATGATATGTTGAGTAGGAGCATGTCTACTACCGACAGGTGCATTGAAATAGGATAACGAGAGTGGCCACTCTATGCATAGTGTTTGGATGTTTTCGTCCAGTTGCACATCATCTTTGCTCCGAAGAATAATCGATTGTGCCAATGCCTTGGACTTGGACGTCGCGGATCCTTCAATCAAAGGATACGGTAACTGCGTTGCATCTTGATATTTGCTGACAACCTTCTGAGACATGACATTTGAGAATGGGGATATCCATCTGTCTAGAGCACTAACGTCATCTTTGCTAACAACAACCAGCGTTGCCCTCGAAGCAATATAATGATCCTGAAAAAATAGAAGCAATTCAATTGGTATGTCAATTCCTTTCTCTGCAGGTATCGTCTGTAGTGTTTCTCTCGAGCCAGCGGTGAAGCGTGAAAATGGATGATCTGGATTGATTTGTTTCTTTAAAAAGTAAAATGCTCGCGATTGATCACTTGTAGAGTCCAATTCACTGTTTACACGTGCAATCTCCCTTGGGATAACATATGGCTTCTCAGTAATTGTATTCTCCACCTCATCCAACTTGAACAACTGAGCAAACCTCTCCAGCCCTTCTGGTAGGTTTTCATGAGGAACATTAAAGTGGAAGCAAACAAAACCAGGCGCAGTGAAGGCATTTGAATCTCCATCATTGTCTGATAGCCATGACTCAAAGTCCTCTTCTTCGTCACTAGAGTAGTATCCTCTCTCATTATTTTGTGTGCTACTACCATTCTTCCACAGCTTTCTTGCCTTTCGTTGCAATACTCGTTTACTTCCCCTACTTCGACTAGACGACAAAACAATGTGCTCCATTAAATGAGCGAGTCCAGGTATTTCTTTCGGTTCGCTGAATTGTCCGGCACCATCAATACTAATTGCAGCTGTTGATTGCAACGCTTTTTTATCTTGAACGAGCAATACTTTCAGTCCATTGGAAAGTTCGATGTTTCGATACGTTCTTACACTTGAAAACGGAGCAAGTGGTCCCAGTGGCACTGCGATCACATTTTTGTTGTTTGCAGTTGTAGCGAAAGTATCTACCGCAGCGGCGGGTGATGAGGAGTATGCCCCAAAAGCTGTGAGTAAAGTTGCATGCTGAACAAACTTTCGCCGACTCGTATGTAGTGGCAACATATGTAAAAGGATATCGGTTGTATTTGTGGGAACATCATATCCATTATCATCGCTTTCCATGCGGAGGTGTCGGCTTGATGGCAAATGGGTAGAAAGCACAATAAACGAACTTGCTCCTCTCCACCACGAAGAGAAGAAGACGGTCACCACCACTACGAAGACAAAATGCATGCTTTTCGGATTATCATATTAATTGTAGCTGCTTGTGAGATGTCATTGTTGCGTAGTTCTTCCACTCCACAATCTACGAAGCCATCGAAGCACCTGCTTCATTTTTCTTTTCAGAGAGAGGAGAGAGTTGGCGCGGTGGCAGTTGGCGCCAAAATACTGGGTAATTCCGCCTGAGGATTAATCCTTGTTACTCCTCTCGCTCCTCTCTCCCCTCCATAAGCTATGACCCCTTCCTCTCTCTGAGACAGAGGTACCCGCACTAGAATGGTAAACCTGACAGCAGACGTAGTAGAGAGGAAAGGTGTGGATGTTTGGTGCTGTGAGAATGGTAATTAAGGTATTCAAATTCATATCCTGCCAAAATCAGGATTCTCAATGTGATCATTCTAAAATAAATGAAAATACTTTTTGTTACTTTTTCACCAAGTCAAACTCTAAATTCAAGCAAAAGTTACATTATACATCATATCATGGCAGTGGGACGAACATAATTACAACCGATCTTTTGACAAACAACAACGACTACCAAACACCATTATTAGAACCCATCTTTCACAGTACCAATCGCACACCCCAAGTCCCAATCTGCCAACTCTAGGTAAGCCCTCGCTTCAGAATAGCTCAGCTTTGTGACTCTTGAAACTTCCTTCACCAGAGATGCAATCTTCTCTTCTTTTGTAGGTTCAAGAACATTTCGTTTAAGATTTGACTCATTTGAAGGAATGATGAGCTTCGATGGAGCCAATTTGAGGTTTGTTCCCAGCATCTTGTTCGCTCTTCTGAGTTCAACTGGTGTAACTTTGTAACGTAGACAAATTCCTTGGAACGTATCTGTCTCGGTGACTTCATGGTAGAGCACTCCACTTCTTGTAGTAGAAGTAGAATTCTGATTAGGAAGGGGAGTTGCAGATTGCACCGCAAATGGCACGGCGCACACAATGTCATCGCCACTAGCCGCAGCTGCTGTTGTTGCATTATCGTTTACTATTACAGCATTATCGACTGTAAATGCTTCGGCAGTAGCAGTGGTCACCGATACCAACGTCCATTCTTTATTTGCGGCATCTTGAATCCACATCATGCCGTTTGGTGGTGGAGGAAGGGGTTTCGATAGCTGAGAGTAATTACATTCAGCCGAAACTCCATGTTTGGGCTGCCTAATCTTTTGCCTATTCCGCGTGTACTCGTAGTATTTGCAACAATATTTTCAACCGTGTGATACATCAGCAAGTCACGTGATGACACGTGATGACACGTGAAGTTGACAATTTCAGTGTCACAAAAAATACAAAGACACGAAGACACGAAAAGCTTTTCTAAAAATTACTCCTCGGTAATGAAAAGGGCTGGATTGCCTTCCCTCCTAAAACGTTTCAAGTCTGCAATCACTTTATTTACCGGAGTACCTATTCCACCGCACTGCACGTAAATTCGATCTATGGCCACATCTGCCGACATGTTTCTACTGCACATGTTTGAAATTGTATCCCATACTATTTTTCTTCGGCAGTAGTTGTATCTGACTTTCCCTCTCTCTTGTGGAGTGAATTCACAAGCAGCCTTGTTTCCCTCGAGCCCTGCTGTATATTCTATCCAAAGGTCGTAGATTGATTTTGGACACTTCACCAAGTTTGCTGGATTCAATCTTTCCTCTCGTGTTGGCACTCCACCCCCGTGCTAAGTTGTGAGCGTGTTGGATTTCCAGTCTTTGTAAGTTCGTTCCACGCCGTGAGANGATCACGGTATTTTTCACGTTACGAATTCCTCTGTAGCTTTTGCAACAACGGTTGCAAAACTGGAGTAATCCAAGGATAATACATCTTCTCGCCGTGCGTTGATGTTGTCAGCTCTATCATAATAGGAGTTGGTAGTTGTGTCATGGTTCACGACCCGCGACCCGCGACCCGAACAGAAGAGATCAGGACAACCAACCCAAAGAGACTCCTCTGTAATTGGGATCGAAGAGAGGCGACGATTTCCACGAATTCAATTTCATAAATGATAACAGATCATAAAGCAAGGTGTTTAGATAGGTAGTAGTAGGTCGTTGCTCTTCATCGTTGGCAGCAGACCAAATAGCAGTCGTCGCCCCCTCCTCCCCATTAATAATTTTGGTCGCCGCCGCCCTGCCAAAAAAATCTCCATCGCCACCTGCATCGCATCAATCATCACTCGGCTCGGCTCAACAAACCATCAACGATCATAAAATTCGCCATCAGCCATCACACGCGTCTACAACCATGTCATCCGCATCTAAACCAAAGCGAAAGAAGCCGGACCCAAATAGTGCCAAACTAACTCCGGAGGCCACGCAAGTTCTCAAAGACTGGATGATGTCGCCCGAACATGTTGATCATCCGTAAGTTGGTGAATTACTTTCATGATTCGACGCTAGTGCCTTTTTTTATTTGCTCTAACAATTAATCGTCAATGCAACATTCCAGATATCCCACGGAAGATGACAAGACCGAGCTGATGGCAAACACAGGATTGTCAAGGAAGCAGATCACATGCTGGTTTAGCAATAATAGAAAGAGGTTCTGGAAGCCAAAGATGGACGAGTTGGGAAAGGAAGCAAACCTCATGGGCAATACATTGTCTGAGCACACGGTAGATTACTTGAAGAACTGGATGTTGAGCCCAGAACATATTCAAAATCCGTACCCAACACCCCAAGAGAAGCTACAAATCATGGCTGACACAGGTATTGACAAGAAACAGTTGATTTGTTGGTTTTCTAACAATCGCAAGAGGATTTGGAAAGTGAAGGTTCAAGAATTGAAAAATTTATATGGATTGGGTGCAGAGGAAAATCTTTCAGACGAGCACTGGGAAATGTACGCTCGTACGTCTTCAGCTGTAGCTCCCACTCCTTTTGCACCTGTAGCTGCTGCTGCTCCTCCTCCTCCGGTCCAAGCCGAATATCCAACTGCACACGCGCCACCTCCTGACTTGCATGATGCAGATCCAGTACCTCCTCCCGATTTGCATGATGTGGATGGGGCCATCGTAGACTATGCAGCAATTGCTGCAGCAGAAGTCGTAGAAAGCATGATGCGGGAACATGAAGATGGAAATGAACAGAAGAGACAAAAAACAGAAGATACGGTTGAATCCTATGCGGTGTAGAGTAGGATAATAATGATGATTCTTTAGTTTGATTTAGAATAAACAAGCACCCCGCACAGTAGGTTCGTCTCACTCCTCACACTGACTCTTCATATTTTATACATATTCTAGCATGTTCACAAATGGAAAATGGAATCTTGGGTAGAAAAGATATCCATTTTTTACCCAAGTGGTGAGAATTTTGGCGCGTCTCGTGTCTCGTGTCTCGCTTCTTTCACCTTTCTTTCACCTCGCTCAATGAAACCGCACCATTGCCATTGCCATGTTGAATGTCCGTCAAGTAGTCAAGTGGTCATAGCTAGCGTCGCATTCTGAACAGTTATCTTAATAGACTTCCTAAGATGGACAATAATCGAGCAGATGTTGGTGAGCTAAATGCAGCTCTTCGTCGGCCTTCGCCTCTTGGACGAGTCCTCGACAACCTTCACGGCCAAGAATGTTACAGTCCGACGAACTCCGAGCAAAGATCTCTTAGCGGTCTTCAAACCATAAATGAGTACTCCATGTTTGGCAGCAGCAGTGTTTCGGTAGCTTCCTCTGTGGCAAGGACGATAGTTGACGGAGTACAACATTCCATAGCGCACTGGAAAGTGCTGCTTTTTGGACAGCTTATCTCCTTTTTTCTAGCTGCAGCGGGCGCTGCAAGTGAAGAATTAAACGGGAGGTGTAACGTAAGCGTGCCATTAACGCAGACATCTCTCGTAGGGCTTTTGTTAATGATATTAGGTGCATGTAAAATGAAAGGATGGGGCACAGGGCGGTTGCGATCAGGGCAACAGAGCGAAAAGGATTGGGACAATCATGAAGAAGAGGAGGAGGAAAGCTTTTGCAGTCATGAACCTGGCGAGCATCAACCAACACTAGATGATCATCAACACGATAATGAACAAACTGGAGGAAACCGAGTATTTAGAATGAAACAGTCGCCGCGTGAAAAATCAAAGTCTCAACCACGTTCTTTCTGCTTCGGTCTACAGACAATTCATGCTCCCTTGTGGCTGTATTTTATCGTTGCTCTGGTGGCTGTCGAGGCAAGATATATGATCTTTCTGTCGTTTCGATTCACTTCCTTTACTTTTATATATTTGGTCGACGCATTAGCAATTCCTAGTGCGATGGCATTTAGCAGGCTTCTTTTGAAACGAGAGTATCATTTTGTACATTTGCTCGGCGGAGTCGTGTGCATTAGTGGCATTGTCACGAACACTGTTTCCGACCTGAAAGGTACCGGGAGTGAAGTTGAGCAAATTGGATCTCGAGAAGATGTTAACTCATTCGAGCATCTATATGGGGATTTCCTTGCCATCGGAGGAGCAGTATTGCTGGGATTGGATGATGTCATTTCAGAGATGCTCATCAAGAATTACGGCGGCCTCGATGAGCTGTTATTTATGAAATGGCTCTTTGGTGTTGGAATATGCCTTACACAACTAGCTGCCTTTGAAAGAGATGATTTGATAGAGTTGTTTGGGAATCAAGGAGACGAGCCCTGTGCTGTTTCAACGCGTCTTTTGCTTCTCTGTGGATACACCCTCTTTCAATTCCTAGACATGCTCGGAGAGTTGAAATTTCTTAGCATCAGCGAAGCAGCTTTGCTCAACCTGTCACTGTTGACCTCCGATCTTTGGGCCACGATCTTTTCTGTTCTCGCGGTGGGTTTTGTGCCATCAACTTTGTATTTTGTTGCTTTTCTGCTCATCGTTACTGGGATAATATTATACGAAGCTGCCCCAAGCCCTCTTGGGCACACTACTCCAACAGATATCAAAATCAATGCACACCAGTTCGAGTCAGATATCACTGAACGTGCAGGGAATATTTCTGGAAATGTACACCGGGAAGAGGGCAATCTTGAACTCACTTGAACTTGATGGGACAGGCAACTTTGGGGTTGGGCCCGAATTTATAAGAACGCTACATGAACATCATATGTATACAGTTAATGCTTTACTACACTATAAAGTCATTCGTTTGGAACACTTAATCACCTTGTATTCTCTTTCGAACTGCTTCCAACAAGCGCGGATCATCGTAGCCTTGATATATCAGCTTCTTCGACTTTGATGATTTAGAAGAAGCAGATGACGCAAACGATGGAAACTTTGCTAACGACTTCTTGGTACTAAAGGCACGGATTGTTGTTTTCTTGTTTGATCTTGTTTGGTATTCACTCGAACAATCCTCTAATTTTTCATCAAAAACATCTCGAGTGGATACAAAGTTGCTTTTATTGGGCGAATCTTGTGATTTTCTCATATTTGGTTCATTACCAGGCCCTGCTTGACTTTCCCCCGATCCAAGACAGCACACGCCATCAACAATAAAGTCCGAAATGCTAGGGATACAATCTGAATTATTCGAATCTTCGGAAAGTTGGCTCTGACTTCGTTCACCCATTTGCATGATACGTGACTTGGTGTCAATGATGTATATGTCATCACGATCAATTCCGGCCATCTCATATGCCATTGCATCTCGCAAAGTGTTTCCAAACCCGGCTAGAAAAAGTCTATCGTCCCTCGGAGATTGATAATAGTTGTCACTGAAAGATCTTGGATTATTATTTTCATCAATATCTTCCAACTCAGTTGTCCGCAGCGCTCGTGCACTCGTCGCCGTTTTAGTATTTCTCAACTCCTCTCCTCTAGCAGCAACAAAAGGCACCACTACTTGCCGCTGCAGCACATCAGATTTGAACTCATGTACATTCTTTGAAACAAGTTCTGAGAATAAAACAGAAGTCAATGGTACTACATTGCACATCATTGGACCGGCAGGTAGATTATGCCATTCTTTAGCCTCGCACATTTGTGAAACTGATCTAAGCAGCTTTCTCGTACTATTTGCAAGCGAAATAGGCCTTGAGCTGAGATACATGAATCTAATTTGCCCCTCCTCATCGCCACTAATGTTTAAGGCATCCATATCCTCCACCGGAGAGATCTTTGCCAAGTCTTGATAGAATTTGCAAATACCATTGTGAATATGAGCAAACTTTTCCTGAACTACCGTGTCCATCACTCCCCCGACATTATCTTTCGTAACAGTACCATCAATATCACTAACTATGACAGAGTCTAGCGCTGACCACAAATAAAGATGAGCTTCAGTAGATGCAATGGCAACACCTTTCTCAGATATCAATGTATACTTGATGAGATTTCGCCCATAACTCAATATTGGTCCAGCAGATTGTCTTTCGCCGCTTGATTGGTTGTTTTTAACACATAGATGGTGTTCGCTATTTTTCACTGCCTCAGAGCATGTGCATGTTGTTGTCACTTCACCATCATTATCGTCGGTACCATCAATAATCATCTGTAGAGTTCCCACAGGCGGTCGTAATCCATTCCCATGCACAAATCTACAACTTGAAGTCTTCTTTGAAAACATAATCATATCAAGTTTGGGTATGTAACGACCATTTATTCGCACTTGTACATTTCCCTTTGGTATAGGAGGTGATGATGCCAACGAAGAGGTTTTGGTTTCTAAAAGCAAATCATCGTCACCACTTTCACTGACATTGGGAGAAGCATTCTTACTCCCAAATGAAGCTAAGCGCTTAAATGAATTCTTCTTCGGATCCAGCGAGGAAGGAAAGCTGGCATAAAAGTCAGATGAGGCAGCAACACCCTTGTCGGTAGATTTCGGAGATGGAGCAACAACGATAACGTCAAGTGCCCAGCCGGATGACGATCCAAGGTTAGGAAGAGTCGATCCCGTCGGAGGCGTAGCGGTCATAGTTGCGAAACAATTATTTTGATCTCGATTAGCTACTCTCGATGGCCAACTGTAGATACTGAAGTAGATACTGAAACTGAAACCCTCCACAGATAGACTAGGCTACCTCTATTTTTGCTACGAATTTGTAATTGCTACGCTGCTGTTTTCTTATTTTACAAGAAAGAAAACTACCTTAAACCTAAACAAACGGATAAAATCGCCGAAAAACAAAAAAATCAANTCTTCATTACAAGAAAGTTGAATACCGAACCGGCGTAGCAATTACACTTTCGTAGCAAAATTAGAATACCCCATAGACTAAAGCTCCGAAAAATAATGATACATCGATAACAGGCCGATCTGTACTCATTCAAAAGCACATCTAGAATGACCTATGAATTCATTGGAAACCGAGAGGAGGGGCCTACAATCCTGCAACCTCCGAAGTATTACCTGCACGCTGCTACCACGCTGCTATGTCTAAGAAGTATGATCGCCTGTACACGCTGTAGTTTGGCTTGTTTAGGAGGTGCGCGATGGTTTACATTTGTCGTATCGTACTGTCGCATCAGTACCGCTTTGATTGCTCTCCCCCACCGACCACCAATTTCTGAAAGAACTAACCTGCTTATTTGAAGTTTCAGTCTCTTTCAGTGCCTTTGCAAAGTCAACACTAAGCACTACGAAGATGTCTGGCCAATTTGATGATGCCTCAGAAGGCGCTAGCCTCATTGACCAATCCGACGATGATTTTGTAAAAGCTATGAGGGCCAAAATGATGATTGTTTCACAAGAGCAGCAGCCATCGATTAGAATCGACATGAACGAAGATCAACCAACGCCTAGCACAAATGATAATGAGTACTACGCAGAAGAGGATGAAGAAGAGGACGATCTATTCGATCTAATGGATGACGAAGATCTCCTCGCCACAAAAGGTATTGGCGGAAGCACTCAGTCTCATCTAGCCGACGCAGGCAACTCGCGTATCAATCTCAATTCCTCCCACAAGGTATCCAACGCTGTATCCAAAATGCATCATATGGAGAGCAGCAAGAAGAAGAGTCATACGGGAAGAGACGATCGAGCCACAAGTGAGCAATGTTTGGACCCACGGACGAGATTGATTTTGTTTCGAATGTTGAGTAATGGATTTTTGGAGTTGATTGATGGTTGTTTGAGTACTGGCAAAGAGGCCAATGTTTACTATGCCAAGGCTGGGAAGGTGAAATCTGCAACTTCTTTGGTAGCTGGGGATATGAGTGTCACCACAAACAGCACAACTAGCCAAAATGTAACGTTTGCTCCACTACTGTCTCCAGATGTAACCGAGTACGCAATCAAAATATACAAAACAAGTATCCTCGTCTTTAAGGATCGTGACAAGTATGTATCAGGTGAACACCGTTGGCGCAAGGGTTATTGCAAATCAAATCCACGAAAGATGGTCAAAGTGTGGGCCGAGAAGGAAATGAGGAATTACCGTCGAATTCATGCAGCTGGAATCCGATGTCCTGTGCCGATCCTCTTGAAAAGTCATGTGTTGATTATGGAATTTTTAGGAACCAATGGCTGGCCATCGCCGAGAATTCGTGATGCAGGGCTGAGTGAGAAGCGGCTGAGGGAGGCTTATGTGCAGACAATCTTTATTATGAGGCACATGTTCCAAAAGTGCAAGCTTGTGCACGGAGATTTGTCGGAGTACAATCTTCTCTGGCACAACAACGAAGTTTACGTTATTGACGTTTCCCAGAGTGTGGAATCAGATCATCCATCTGCCTTGGACTTTTTGAGAAAGGATGCATCTAATGTCAATGATTTCTTCCGCAAATATGGCAATTTGAATGTGATGACGACACGACAATTGTTTGAATTTGTGACTTCGTCTGTGATCGAGGATACTCCTGAGGCAGAAAGCGCAGCGTTAGATTCTATTATGGATCATGTCGGCTCAAGCGCCACTCTGCTGGAGAATGCTACTGTCCATCAACGAAGGGCACTCAATCAACAAGAATCGGTGGATGAGGCAGTGTTCATGTCTCAGTTTTTACCACGTAGTCTGAATCAAGTAGCAGATTACGAAGTTAGCAAAATCCAAGAAGGTGACGTAGAAGAAACGTATGCTCTCGCTGTGGCTGCATTGACAGGGAATGAAGATGTCGTCAACAGGGCAACACAAGTGAGTGGAGTTGATTCAAAGTCAACTCATATCTTGTTTACAAATAACGATGTTAGCGCCGAAAGCGATGGTGATGGTGCTAACCCTGCTGCTGACAGCGATTCATGTGAGGAGAGCGGCATGGAAGAGGATGAAGAAGATAATAGTGACGATGATTCTGTATTTGTGAAGAAAGCAATGACTTCTGAAGAATTAGCAGCAGCTAAGGAAGCTCAAAGAGCAGAGCGTAGAGCAAATAAGAAGGCAGTGAAAGAAGCGAACTCGGAAAAGCGCAAGACAAAGATCAAGAAGAAAGACAAAAAGCGAGCGATCAACAAGACCAAGGGTAACAAGAAGAAGTAAAATAGAATTATCGAATCTACTTCCGCACCGCATCATCATGGAGAGCAGAGGTCAAAGAAATCGCAACTCTTGCCTGGTGTTGCCGTGGGTTTGTTAACTTCGTAGTTCTCTTTGTAAATGTCATTGTTTCCTCTGTGTTTCATGGAACAATGAGACGAATCACTGTCAGCAGAAGAAATAGTAGAAAAATCACAATCGTCGTATTCACCCTTATTGCCATCATCATCTCTCATTTTGGACACGCCATCTATCGACAGGCTTTGCATTGTACTGCTGATATCATCAATACCGAATCCTTTACTCTTTGGCTTTGCAGACGATACCGTTTCCTTCCTCATATTATTGTCGCAATCAAAAAAGCTAATAACAGATGAATTATCATCTTCTGCAATTGCGCTGAGGTCACGACGATCATTTTGATTCGCATTTTCATCCTTGTCATTGTCATCTGATTCATCCAATAAATCAGACCAACTTCCTGCACCATCGTCTGCATCATCATTATCATCTAAAGTCTCCAACCAAGAAGAGATATCCGAACTATAGTCTGCGGCAGCATCCGCGTCCTTCTTTTTCTTTTTGGCAGCTTGCCGTTCTTCCTTCCTCTGTTGTCTCAATGCCTTCTTCTTTTCTTTCAAGTCTACCATTTCCCTAGCAAATGGCATATTCTCCACAGCCGAAACTTGAATATCTAACAATGAATCAAACATTTCCGAACGACCCTCACTCTCATCATCATCATCCTTCTTATAAGGATTTCCACTCTTCCCACGTGACACAATCCCACGAAAAATCTCACAATACTCCCGTTCCGGAAAATACACCGTCAACGAATACAAACAAAACGGCTGTACATCCTTCAACAGCCATCGCAATTCGTCCAATCGTGCCTTTGGACCCATCCGCCTCTTCATCTTCCGTGCCATTGCATCATCTCCCACCGCCTCACGGAATGCTTTGGACTTGTCGACATTCTGCCACGCCCATTCAAACTGCAATGCGGTAATTTTATCTTGAAATCCATGAATGATAGCAACAAATGTCCATGGTCTTCCGGCACGTTTGGTTTTGTTGGCTCCTCCGGCTTTGAGGATGCCGTTGTGTTGACGTATGCGTCTGGAGGGGTTGGTGGTGAATCCGATGTAGGTTTTGAGGGGGTGGTCTGGGTTGAGGGAGCGGAGGAGGTAGCAGTGAAAGTGTTTGTTGGCGGTTGGATCTTCACTGTTGTTACTTTTGGAAGATGCTGTAGTCTTGGATGCGGTCGTATGAATGCTGTTACTGTTGACTGATGAGCTAGAGGATGATTTTTTTGGTTTTGCCGATCTCTTTCTATTGTTTGCGTTGTTATTGCGCTTTTGGGCTGGTTTCTTCTTTGTCTTTGCTTTAGATTTTGTTGTCGCTGCTGCTTTTTTGTTGTCAAGTGTATTGTTGCTAGCGATAGAGGACACGGACATTGAATTATCCTCCTTGTCAGCCTCATGTGCACTAGATAATTGATCATCGTCATTATTGCCATGGTCATTATTTGTGTCAACAGCCGAAGTAGTATGAATAACCAAAGGAGGTCGATGAGATCGACCAGTGTATGATTTATTGTAGGGCGATGGACCTGGAATTCCAGAAGAAGATGAGGAGGACGCAGACGACGCTATTGATAGAAAGGATGCCTCACCCGCATCTACATCTATAACGTCTTCTTCTTCTTCATCATCATCATCATCGTTATCACGTTTTGGTTCTCGTGCAGGTGACCGCGCAGCTAAGAATGATTGCATTGTCAAATCCATTTCATCGGCGATACTGATGCTGTCATCAGTATTTTCAATTTGAGGTTCGCTTGGATGAGCTGCAGACACATTGTCATTGGCGCTGATATTGCTTCCTCCATCATCGCTACTATCGTCAATCACGATGATATCATCTTCGTCTGAGGAAGAGTCCATTTCTATTTTATAGTTGGATGATTTCGTTGTCATCCGATGCCAGTTCTAAGTTGCCATGTCGACGTTGTCAGTTGCATTGATGTAACGTTACCGTAGCGTGATGGAACGGATAAAAAAGTGATGGAGTGATGGAGTTGCTCTTGGGACAGCGTGAGGCAGGTACATAGGTGGAAGGTACACGTATGAAGCATGCAAAGAAGATAAGAACCAAGAATGGAGAACCCGGAAGTGACCCCAACACAGAACACAGGTACACACAACTAACAACATGATGTGCTTTTTCAATTTTTCACGTGTGTCTATGGCGTCTGTTCACAAATGCTTTCCTTCCTCGATGCAAGCGAGGAGTATCAACACAACTATCGTGCAGGACAACAAAACAGGCGTCCGTCTACATACTTATTATTCATTGGCTCTATTCCTTGAGCTCTCTCCTCTTTCATCTGCACCAGACAGAATGATGAGGGGATCAACAACAACCGCCATAACCACGCCACCACGTGAACTCGAGCAACGGGATCGCAAACTTGCCATCCCTCGCTCCCGATCACTCCGAGGAAGTGGCACTCCCCCCTTAGCCAATGCCGTAACCTTCACGAATAGCACAAAAATCGAGCGGAGGCGGTCCAGCGCATCCGAAATCACGCTGGAACAAATCGAAAAAACATCCATCTTTTGCCCACTGCCCAAAAAGGGATTCTTTTACTCCAAGGCATACAAGGAGCACAAGAAGAAGCGGAAGCAGCATCAACAACAGAGCGATGGGGGTGGATCCAGTGTTGATGAGGAAATTCCGCTCAAGATGGATTTGACTCGGAGGAAGCGGAATTCCTTTATGAAACGAAACTCTCTCGGGTCATCGGCGGAGCAGTTGGGTGCTGGTGGATCTTCATTTGCAGACAATAATAATAATTATGGTAGCGTCATCGGTAGTAGGGGGGGATATCAATCTACCAATGTTACCGCCTACCTTGCTGCACGTGTCGAGGCGGAACGACCCACCGTCGTGGAACAATACAGCCATTCGGCAATGTTATTAAATGCCATGTCCAAACCACATATGCTCGATGTGACACTTGTGGGCAGTGATCAACAACCTGTCATGGCGTCCAAGTTCGTTTTGGCGTGTTACAGTCCTGTGTTAGAGCAGATGTTCTTTAAACCTACTCCTGGACAGCAGCGGAAGAGTGAATCATGGCTTTCGTGGTCGGGTAGTGACAAAAATGGTGGTGAGGGTAGTGGTGCTAGTGGTGGTGGTGAGAAGGATACTCTGGTAGTGGATTGCTGCAAGAGTGTCATTCTCAAGGTGGCAGTGTACCATTGCTTTAGTGGGGAATTACCTGAGGATTTTGATATTGAGAGTCCCAATGAAACTGTGGCGAGGAATTTAGCCCAGTTGGATCAATTTGCCTACATGTATCGCATGGCTGCGTTAGAGGAGGTGACATACAGGGCGGCACGGAAGCTTATTAACAAACGGCCTGTATTGGCATGTGCTATATTTGATGAATTGTCCTTCCGTGAGGTGAGGGGAGGAGGACCGGCGGGGGGAATGGGGTCTGACAGTATTAAGCGTTATGCCCTGGATACCATGAGGGAGATGCCCATGGATACCTTATTGTGTGGAGGAGTGCAATGGATGAAGGAGGATTCGGTCGAATCAATTATGCAAGATCAAGATTTGGACGTGGATGAATTTTACATGTTTAAGATTCTCAAGGCGTGGGGATCTGTGGATAACTCGGAACGTCAGGCTGCGGCGCGTAGGATGTCGGCGCACATCGAGTTGAAGTTTATTGAACCAGAGTTGTTAAAGACACAGGTCAAGGATGCGGGATATTTTGAGGAGAAGCAAATTATGGAGGCGGTCAAGTTGATCGAGGATAGTTTGGCTGATAGGGAAGATTATGAGATGGAACGTGTTCTTGTGGAGGGGGCGGGTAAGGATATTGTCAATGGCATTTATGTCCGTGTTTTGGATGAAGTGGGCATGAGCGAAGAAGAAATATTATTTGTAAAGGAAGCAGAAGATGGCTATTCCGATGTTGGATTATACCTCTGGAAGACCAAGTGGAATATTGCCATGTGTGCAGACTATTCCAATTGCTTTTATTCCTGCGAAGATGACCGACAAGAGAAATTGGCCAATGAAGTCGTGCCGAGAAATCCGTGGGTGACAGATTATGGGGGAGAAGACCCTTCACCTGTGGTTACATACTTACCAATAACAAGGGCAGGGCGTTTCATGAATTCTGGTGCCACAGGAGGCAAGGTCATGGCCCCTAATCTTGAAGAAATGATAGATCCTACCATTGCGGAGAAGAGGCGGTCAGGTTACTTCGATAGGAGGACTGATGACACCGCGGAAAAGAGGACTATGACCCTTGAACAAATGATGAATTTGCCCATTGATCAAGAGCATGCAACCGATTCATAATAACTGAAACTGTAGTTGTAGATGGGAAAATTAAGGCGTTATAAAATAATTAATGAGATAACAGTCAGCTCAACCTCTAATCTTCCATCACGCTTTTCTGCTTCTTGTCCACAATATCATTTAGAACAGATAGAACCTCCTCCGTCACAGAGTCAACATCCTTTCCAACCCTAAAAGCATCATCTTTTGATATCCCCTCGAGTTTTCCATCTTTTCCCTTCTTGACAATATCCATTGCACTTCGTCTAATCTTTCGAATCCTCTGTCGACCATTCTCTGCTTGTCTTCCAAGCTCTTTGACGATTTCCTTACGAGTCTCCTCGCTCACTCGTGGGATAGGTATTATGACGACGCCTGATCCACCCTCTTCAAGGTATGGATTTAAGCTCAAGCCTGGCATATCACGTACCGCATCACGAACATCATTAGCAACAGATGGGTCGTAACAGCTGATTGTAGCTCGTTGGGCATCCTCAATCACCACTTGCCCCACGCTACTTAAAGAAACGATTTCACCATAGGCTGAAACCCTAACATTATCAAATAACTCGGGAGTTGCCTCACCACCTCTAATTGATGAAAAGGATCGTTCGATGGATGCAATCACTAAGAGCATCTTTGATCTAACAGTAGTTAATTCTGGCAACAGTTGGTTTCCATCTTCATCTACATTCTCAATGCTATCATCGTCCACCTCATTATCTTCCTCATCATTATCAGTAGCCACGGCTTCTTTGGATGAGCTCATTCTAGCCTTTTTACTCTTCTTCTTCTTCTCTTCCCGACGACTGCGTGCCTCCTCGCGACTATCTCTATGTGCCATCTCATCAAGACTTTCAATGTGATGTCCCATTTTACTCGCTTTTCTGCCAAAGAGACGAATGGACCCCGCAGAAGCATACTGCATATTGTTAAGAGAAGTAGGATGGGTTGCTGTTGTTGAGGAAAGAGTCACTGCTGCCGCTCTTGATCCGACAGTTGGGATGTCATAAATCAGGCGTTGACATGATGTTGTCGCTGATGAAACTTTTCGAAAGGTACAGGAAGCTCCGCCCAAAGAAGATGAAAGCTGTCCTAAGCGCACTGCTGCTGTTTGGCATAATAGTGACGCATTGTTGCCTCTAGCGGCCGTTGCACCTATGATGGACGCCATGGTTGTTACGTAAGCGTTCGCGTCGATAATCTGGGTGATTTCTCTATGTCTAAGTATGTGCTACAACATAGATATAGTGATGATTTTTTTCGGACAGACGATACAGACTGCATAATATTGCATCGCGATCGGTCTCGCCGGTGCATTATCCGTCGATCGATGTGAATCTGACCGTGAAAATGATGAGCATCAGATAAAGTGAAGAGCACGGTGGTGAAAGTTGCTTACTTCCATTGCCATTGATAGCCTAGTACAACCTCTTGCGTTTGCTAATCGCTTGCACAATGAAGAACCAATCACAACATCTTCTGCGCTTTTTGCTCTGGACGATGTTATTGCTATTGATCATTATGAGTTCAACATCATTCTCAAGTGACTTTGATGCCAATATGAAAACAAAAATTGCATCCAGTGTGGCAAAGACTGAAAGGAGGGAAGAAGAACGATCTCGAGTAGCAAGAGAAACTTGCAGACGGTGCTACCGCCCGCCAGCTCTTTGTATATGTCAAGCGCTACCTGACAAACCAGTTCGAACTTCTACACACGTGCTCATTCTACAACATCCAAGAGAAAGAAGAAGAAAGTCATTATCAACTACTCCATTGGTTGACTTGGTCTTGGAAAAATGTACAGTCAAAGTAGGGTACAACTTTACGCCAGATCAACTAGACTTGGTACAAGAATGCTTTGCAAATGGAAAGAAACCTCTGCTTCTGTTTCCTGGAGAGGATTCTATCACACTTGATCAAGAAGGTAGTCAAGACTATGACAACAAGGAAGTTGATGATATCACACTGACTCAACTTCAGCAAAAGAATCAACTGCTCGTCTTAATTGACGGTACTTGGGCTGAAGCAAAGCGAATGCTCCTACAGTCTCCAGAGCTTGTAGAAAATTGCATTAAAGTACAATTTCAATCAGAAAGTGAGTCAATCTACGATTCTTTACGCAATGAACCAGAGAAACATTGCCTTTCTACACTCGAATGTTGTGCTCGTGCTTTGTCGCACTTGGAATCCAGTGAAGAGTGTGCAGAGAGAGCAAATGAGTACTTGCTTGGATCCATGAAGTGTATGGTTGACAAGAGGATAGAGCTCACGTCTAAAACTCCCGAGCCAAGGTTTAGTAGACCAGGAACGAAAATATACGAGAAGAATAAGAGACGGTTCGAGATCAAAAAAGAGCTGTTCGATAAATAATGATAACGACGTGAATTTAGCTGAATGAATTAGCTGGCCTAATGCACATCATCAAGCCGATATCAACTGATATGTCATTCTGGCTTTAACCTCTTTTTACTTCCGAATCTGAGCGTAAAGATCATTAAACCCACCCGAATCAGCAGCACTCCCATACAAATCATACAACGCGTTAGCTTTCTGCGCCTCCTTCTTCCCCGTTGCTCCTTGGCTCTGAGCATAATATTGATCCAACTCAGCCTGCTGGGCCTGGACTGCCATCTGCTGAGCATACTCTTGAAATGAAACATACCCATCCTTGTCATGATCAAAGTCCTCAAACTTGGGATAATCTTTCTCAGTCAAACCGGGGTAATTAGACAAGTAGTTTTTAACATACATGTTGAACTCTGTACGGCTGATTCTATCATCGCCATCAATATCAGGTTGTTTGAATTCATCATATTCTCGTTGGAGGTTTTCCATTTCATGTTCCTCGGTTGTGTCCGCAAGTTTCTTTTTGAGTTGATCAATAATGAGCTGTTGCTCTGCCTTTTGTTCCTCTAGTTTGTAAACGTCGTTGTAATATTGTGTGTAAAGAGTCTTTTGATCTTGTTTGTGCTTCTTAGACAGCTTCTTGGCAACCCTGCCAGAATGGATCTTGGCACCAAGGAAGTAGGTGAAGGCAGAGGAGAGAGCTACCTTTCCCAATCCGAAGCCGCCATGTCCAGCAGCCTGCTCCTCGTGCTGCATTGCATAGTTTTGGTATAGGTTATCGTCGGCGTATTGACCATAGTCCGCCTCGTCGTAGTCTTGTGCCGTAGATGATGATATCACCACCGCAGCTAGTGCGGATATTATTACGGATGTCTTCATGATGCTTCAATGTTAACGTAGAGGTGTAATTTATGGAGTGTTTGATTCAGTGGATCGCGATCAACTCGCTCAGATGCGAGATACAAAACATCACGTCTGAGTTCCACGTGTGAAAAGCGTGCAGTATGGTAAGTATGTTCGGCCCTCGCTCACTTCAAACCATCTCCTCTATCATCTATTCTATTGATCCGATTATTAGACAACGCACGCCGAGCAAGATGAAGGTCCGTGCTTTAATACTAACTGTTGCAGCCATTGCCAACTCGGCGTTCGCTCAAGACTACCAGGACTACGCTGATGGGTATGAACAGGACAATCTCTATCAAGATTACGCCATGAAGCAACAAGAGAAAGGTGGCGGCGGAGGGTGAGTATCACAAATACAACTTGGTTTGTGCAATGTATATTCGTATGACTGATCTTCTAACTTCTTTGCAAAACAAAAAAATTACAATAATAGCGGTGGACTCGTCAAATCAATCGGTGCCTTCGGAATATCGTACCTCATCGGAGCCAAGGTCCACTCGGGCCGAATCTCCAAGAAAATGAAAACAAAACACCTAAAAGATCAAAAGACATTATATACTCAATATTACAACGATGTTTACAGGTTGGAAGAGCAGAAAGCAGAGCAGCAGGCTGTTATTGAGCAACTCCAGGCTGCCTTGGCATAATGTGAGAGAATGAAGAATTTAAACGTGTGGTGTGACTGGGGATAGGGGGATCAATCAGTTCTTCTTGACTAAAAGAAGTACAAAAGTGGCAAGAGAATCCTCCACAAAATTAAGCTAATATTATCATGTTCACAAATAATATGAACACACAGATTATTGTAATAATTTATTCATCATCGTCCTCGTCGTCTCCAGCTGTTACCCACAAAGAAAAGGCATGGACGAACTCTTCAAAGTCTACAACACCAGAATGATCAATATCCAACTCCCTCCAGCGTTCCGGCGTTAACAAATTACCGGCATCTTTCTTACCAACCGATTGCACGGTATTATGCATCTCATCTGATGTAAAATACCCCTTGCCCTCTTTATCAAACGTTAGGTAGGCGCCCACGATGTCCATCATTGCATCACGGTACTCTTGGTCATTTTCTGATGCCTCTCCAGTGATTAGCTTGGCTGACTTTCCACCTGCTTCAGCTAGAATGAATCCAACAGCACAAAAGACAATGAATTCCTTTACATCTAACCCCTCTTGGACACCGTGGTGGTCCAAGTCACTCAACATGAAGATACTCTCAATTTGTGACTTGTCCATGACAGAGTCATCATCAGCTGTCATAATTTCGTTCATGGCTTCATAGAGCTCTGACAACTCAATCTTACCACTTTTATCCAAATCATATTTTGCGTGAATGGACCGGATACGATCAAAGACTTTATGAATCTTTGGAAATCGCATGATAATTCTAGTGAAGTTGACACCCTTCTCATTCTTTTCCAATTTTGTCTTACTGAGCTGGAGGGCAAGGAGTACTCTAGGCGTTAGGGGGTTCGCCTTGCGACTAAGATAAGGGTCTTCGTCGTCCTCTTCTTCATCTTCATCCGACACCCACTTGGAGAAGGCGTACACAAATTCTTCAAAATCAACCTTACCATCTCCCGATACGTCCAACTCGGCGAAACGTTCATCAGAGAATACATTTCGTGCGGCATCGGCACGCTTACTCGCTGACATGAAGCCCTGAAAATCATCGGCAGTGAAATACCCCTTCCCTTCCCTATCAAATGACAAATATGCAGTAACAACATCGGTCATAGCCCGGCGGTAAGCATCATCCCCATCGCCGATCATCCCCCCAAAAGTGGATAATTCCTTATTTTCCTCCGCCAATATGAATCCAATGGCACACATGACAATAAATTGCTTGACATCCAACCCTCCCCCCTTTGTTTCTTCCGTCTCATCCACCTCACTAATGGATAATGTCCGTTTGACCAATTCCGGCTTGATCGGATTCCGCCCCTTGGCCCGTCCATCATTCATCAATTCGGCCATGGCAGTCGTCAACTCCTCCGAACTAATTTTTCCATCGCCATTGTTGTCACATTTGGCATGGATGGCTTTAAGTCGATCAAATACTGATCGGATTTGGGGGAAGCGCATGATTATACGGACGAAGTTTGCCTTCTGGTGGTTGGCTTCGAGATCGGATTTGGCTAGTTTGAGGGCGTGGATGATGTGTTCTTTGAGGCCGGTGGAGGTGGAGTAGGACCCCTGCCGAACGGGAGGTGGTGGTGCGGACATGGTGGCTCTTTATTGGTGTAATAGTGCGTATGTATGTCCAAGCATTGAGCAACGAGTGTCATGGTCGTTTCGGAAATCGGAATCCGCGGAAGCGGACGCGAAGCTTCAAAGAATCCAAATGCCGGCTGTCCAGAGAATCGCCCACGGCCCACGATATCTGTCTGTCATCCGTCTTTCTTACTCTCCCGCTCTCCTCCTCGATGAGTCGATGAATCTGTCTCCATTGCATTGCATCGAATGAAGAGCAGAGCATTGCATAAAACGGTCCTAATATCAACCCAAATCCGCTTCGACAATGGCATCTCTCAACAGACTAGCTCTACGCAGCCTACCAACACTAGCAGCAGCTCAGCAATCCCTCTCCACAGGTGCTACGGCATTTTCCGTAGGAAGCTTTTCTCGCTCTTCCACCCATCCTCTTTTCATACCATCTCACATCTCAGCACATAGACAATTCAACAACCACAGTGTCATGCGCACATATGCCACCACACCAAGTCCGCAAACACCAAGCGGATCAGACATCTTGGCATCTTACTCATCTGATTCACATATCGGACAAAATGTCGCACATGCAATGGAAATGCTAGCCAAGGCGGATGCAGTCTGTTTCGATGTGGATTCCACAGTCATTGATGAAGAGGGAATTGATGTTCTTGCCGATACACTTGGCAAAGGACCAGAGGTTACCGCCTGGACAACCAAGGCCATGAATGGAAATATTAAGTTTGAAGATGCTCTTGCCGCACGTCTGGAAATCATCCAACCATCCAAGACAGATATTGCCAATTGTTTGGAGAAGCATCCATTGAGATTGACTCCAGGTGTGGATCGTTTGGTGGAGGCATTGCATAAGCGTGGAACTGATGTTTATTTGGTTAGCGGGGGATTCCGGCTGATGATTGAACCCGTCGCGAATGTTTTGGGTGTGAGCCATGATAGAATTTATGCCAATACAATTACCTTTGATGAGAATGGAGATTATACTGGCTTTGATTCAAATGAACCTACTAGTGCTGATCAGGGAAAGCCAAAGGCTTTGACGATGATTAAGGAAAAGTATGGTTACAAGACCATGGTTATGGTTGGTGATGGTGCTACGGATGCTCAAGCAAAACCTCCTGCTGATGCGTTCGTTGGGTTTGGCGGAGTTGTGGCCAGAGCTGCGGTGAAGGAAAAGGCGTGCTGGTTTGTTCATGATTTTGAGACTATGATCGATATTGTTAACAAGAATAGCAAATAAGGAGCTAAAAAGAAGTGCACATACTGAAGCCAGAGTAACTTTACATGGGTTTAAATCAATACTGTTTGATGAGAGGAAAGCTCTACACTATGGTACTATCTGCCACCATTTTCCCGTTGCCCCCGCTGCCAAGGCAATCGAAATGTTCCCCGCCTTGGTTGCTGCGTCACAGATCCAAGATCTTCCTCATTGAGTGACGAGTCACTATGGTTGCCGTCCCCCGCGAAGGATGTATACTCAGATTCTTTAATTTCACCCTTTGCTGTGTCGAACGGATCTTCTTGCAGGCATTCTTCATTTGCTCGTGTTATCTCTTCTTCTTCTACATTGACGTCTTGACTTTGAGGTTGTTTCTGTCCATCTCCACGTTGGAACCACTTCTTTTTACTGGATAACCGCTCTCGGTCTTCTTTCCACGTTGCAAATGGGTCATCATCATCATACTCTTCCTCCTCCTCAATGTGGCCCATCTCGTCATTATTATTCGCAACATCAGCAGCAGCAGCATTTTCATTGGCCACATTGTTGCTCTGTGTGGACGAATAAATACTTCCATCATCATTTTCTCTCATTGAATTCTTGATTTCCTGCAACCTCTGCATCGGTCGCAGCGCACCTAGTGCACTTTGTAGTGATGACTTTAAATCGTTTACATCTTCGTCTAGCTCCTGACTTTTTACACTACCATTGCTCAAATTCACAGAGCCAACACTTCCAACACCTACACTTAAATCATCAATCGAGTGGAAGGATCCCGTCGAAGCAAATGAAGGTCGTCGAGAAGAAGGACGGACTGCTCGTTTATATGTATGGCGGTTTTCGTCATCCGAACTTCGGAATGGCACTTCCAACGCTTCCTCTTGTTTCAATTTTTGATTGTGAGTTGTGAAGGTCTGTGTATCCCCCCTAATGCTATCTGCCCAAGTGTTTCCGCTGATACTCGATCCACCCCAGACAACACACGATCCTACATCCATGGAGGTTCGTACTCGACCCACACCCTTGGTACTTTCCATCGTTCTCATGAGTTTATCTCGTTCCATCCGTTCAATTGTTATCCGTAGTTGATCGTTTTCTTCTTGCAATAACCGCTTCTTCTTGTGCCATTCTGATTTTTCTTCGTGTAATTTTCGATTTTCCAATTGTATCTGGTCCAAATCTGACTTGGTCATTGCTAGTTCCAAATTAAGTTTGGCCACTTGTGATTCCAGCTGCGTTACTATTTGTGATGAATATGCAGAAGAAGATGCAGCAGCATTTCTAATGCTACTTGTTTGAATTGACGAATTAACTGACGTGATATCATCTTTATCCTCCTCACGAAAAGGTGAAGAAAAATTATGATGTCTCTGTTGCTGCTGCTGAGAAGAAGAATGGTGCCTAGAAGATGAAGACATGGTAGATTGTGAACGCACTGAATTAGTTCTCCGAAGTCCTGTATTATGTTGCTGTTGATTTTGATGCTGAGCTCCTCTATGCGAACTAATGTGCGAACTAACAGTCCCTGACAACGAACAATCTTCCATAGCCGATGAGTTAACATCCTCATCCTCCTCTGGAATTCTCTGCGCATCAAATGGATTTAGTGGATCGTCATAATAATTATCAAAGTTGCTGCACACAGAACCAGCTATATTGTACGACCGATTATTGTTGCCAGCATTATGCACATTTGACAGTAGTGTAGAAGAAGAATTGACCGAGGCAAATGAGTGTCGGCCTCCCATACTACTCGCCACTCCTTCTCGATCGGACACCATTGACGAAGAGTCAGTAGA
Organism: Skeletonema menzelii; assembly: GCA_036940005.1. NCBI lineage: Eukaryota > Bacillariophyta > Thalassiosirophyceae > Thalassiosirales > Thalassiosiraceae > Skeletonema > Skeletonema menzelii. The sequence continues at coordinate 5,186 of JALLBH010000236.1, read as the reverse complement.
TGGAGTTTCATCTGTATTATCAGAGGGGCTCAATGAATGTTTGGGGTTGTTATTATTAGGTCGACGCGAGTGCCATGCCTTTCGAGAATGGAGGTCATTCATCTTTGCGACATCAGATATGTCGAATGCATCTGCATCAACGCCCGTAACCCTTACAAGCGGCATGATGATGATACGTTAATTTGGAGATAGTTTAATGATTATGATAGATGCTGCTACTGTGTCGTCTTCGTGGATGGATCCATCATGGAACAACAGCTATCTAGCGCATCACAACACTGCTATCAACGCAACGGCGACGAATCGAAAATGACCTTGATTTGCAATTTCTAATCTTTTTATTTTTTGATGTGGAATGTGTTGCATACATGCCAAACGTACAAAACACACCGACACGCCGCCGATATCCCAGAGAAATTTTACCAGCAATATCGTTGCTGGTAAAAATTTGGCGGCAAAGCCGTCTGGCCTTTACCAGCAATATCGTTGCTGGTAACGAATGTACTGTTCCTACGTACAGCGTACGGAGGGGGAAACGGGAAAAAAGAGACTTGCGTAGAAAGGGGGCGTAGGTACATAGGAATTAGTATCCGTTACCAGCAATATCGTTGCTGGTAAGGGCATTTCTACGTAGCCTGGTATGTTTTCTACGGTTACCAGCAACGATATTGCTGGTAAGAAATTTCTCTGGGATATACCCGACACCGACACCGACCATGACGCATGGATGTCAAAAGATCTCGCAGCCAGCTTTATCCTAGCAGTATTATAAGGAATCAAACTATTCATAGCAGTAGTATGGATGACCAATTGTTTCGGCGGTCATCGTCATCATCAGATGGGCGCTGTCAGCCAAGCCGCATCAATACATTTTTTCTTCAGAATCGAAACAACAATCCAAAACGTATTCTCGTAACCCTTTTCTATGCCACAGTTGCATTCATCTATTTGTACTACCTCCTTTCTATCGACGTTGGGTCGGGCATAGATACACGGCGATATGTCGATAAAACCATCAAGGAGGCAACAGTATCAATTTATAAATCAAACTCAAAAGATTCTATCAAGTTGCAACCAAGATCTCTTGCGGATAGTACCATTGCCAATATGGAAGTTGCATTGAAGTACCATGACAATGCGGTGGAAATGAAGAGGAGGCAAGATAAGAAGAAGGAGGAATTCAGACGGAAGAAGGAGGAACTAAAGAAGGAACGGGAGGCACAATCGAGTAGAAAGGCTACAGAAACGCAAAAGACCGCCGCTGCTGATGCTGCTGCGGCAAACAAAAGTACAATTATTGATTCTGAAAATCAAACAGCGCTATCGAAAGAAGCATCGTCGAACAAAACAGCTGCTGATTTGGAATACATCAAAAAGCTTACGTCACTGCAGGTAAACAGAACGCCAATGCAACGAAACAGAACAAAGCGAAAGAGAACTAGTTCAAATAATGATTATGATGGTGTTGGAGGATTTCTCCCATTCTTCACAATGATTTGGATATGCAGCCTATGTCGTTTGTTTGTTAGGCGTTTCGTCATTCTTTCTGGATCGTCCAACAGATCTAGAGACTCAACTGAAGAAGATGATGACGAAGATGACGATCGTGAATCCTTATTACTTGCCATGGGAGGAGGAAGGGATGCCGTGCTACTTCGTAGACGCCTCCGCGCTGCCCGAGCCAATCGAAGATTTCAACGTTTTGTGGATAGGCTGAATGCAGAACGAGTCGAAAATGGGGAAAGGCAAATTAGTGCAGAGACACTGCGTCATCTTGTTAACGATCGTGATTTCACTGGGAATGATTATGATCAGCTTCATTCGTTTGCAGATGAGAATGGTCCTGCTATCGGCTCTTGGTTTTCTCAAGTCGGCGCCACAGACGCAGAAATCAATAGATGTCCTTCGCGTACATTATCAGCGGGAGATGAACTGCTCCGTCCAAAGAGGTCTGAGGAATCCGGCCGCGAGGAAGCACCAACATGTTCTGTTTGTCTTGAAACGTATCGAGAGGGAGAGACCGTCAGGACGATTCCGTGCTTCCATACGTTCCATGTCAAGTGTATTGATCCATGGCTTGCAGAAAAGGCGGAGTGCCCTATATGTAAGCACTCTGCCATTGGTTGATACCATTAGTTTGATGAAGTGTTCTCTTCTGTAATAAATATTATGTTTATCTCTCTTTCGTCAACGCAGCAATGGTGTAGTTGCGCTTACTTCTTGAATCGACCGATAGACAAAGAGAAACCTGTATTCTCATCCGATTTTACCCAGCCACCAGATGTTTGGGTCCATCCCAAATCTTTGGTGGCTTCAGAATCAGTTTCCTTCTTCCGTTGTTTCGTTGTTGAAGCCGTTGTGGACGACGCAGAAGAATGCACGTCCTTCACGCGATTAGTTGTGGGGGTTCTCTTCCTCTTTGCAGTGGACTCTGCAGAGTTCTCCGACAGTGAAGCCTTGCTAGCCGATGACGAATAGGACGAGGAAAGCTTCTTGCTATCCGGGGTCCTTTTGCGCAATTCTGTACCTTGCTTTGATGATACAGTAGCCGTTGAACACGAAGAGTTGTCAAATATTGTGTTCTTCGACTTTTTGGGCTTGATCACTTCCATCGAGCTCTCGCTGCTCTCACTGTTATCTGATGACAGATATTCCTTCAGTCTCGTTTGCTTCGCCGAAGTTGCTCCCGTGCTCTTCTTTGTAGCCTTCCTTGGTGACAAATGGACACTGTCATCAGAGGATATGGAGAGATCAAGCACTCCTGAGGTCTTTGCCTTTTTTATGACATCACCATGTTTGTTTTGCTGACAGGTTTGAGTCATATTTCTATGATTCTCCCCCAAATTCAGTGGTACGGATTCAATACTGCTGTCATCATCATCTGAGGACGCCAATGATGTTCCCAACGAAGCTTTGCTGGAGAGGGAACCCAAGCTGAGTTTACGATCTCTGCAAGAAGCGCTAGAAGCATTTTCCTTGTTTTCTTTCAGCTTGGGTGTGTCAAATCTGTCTGCTTCCATCTTGCCAACTTCTCGCCTGTCTGAAGCTAGCGGTTTTGATTCTTCCACAGGAGACTCGTCGTCACTGCTCTCATCATCACTGCTCTCGGATGAAGACGACGATGATTGTTGACGCTGAACTTTACGTGAAGCTTTGGGTTTATGTACACTGCCAACTGATGATGATGATTGGCTAGAATCATTCACACCTTTCATGCTCACCATCAAGTCCATCGGAGCAAATCCTTCTGCTTCAGCTTTGGACTTCAACTTCTTCATATTATTCCGCATAATGCCACCAAATCGTGATGACTGCATCCTTACAGCGTCAGCCATGGTAGCTCTGCCAGCTCTGACCAACTTGAACCTGAATATAGGCCGAAATATACCTGGGTGGTCAACTAATTCACCTCCCGATATGACTTTGATTCGTTTGACATTAGTATCGTTTGGTACATACTCCGCGTTGTCCAACACAAGAGGATTGTCTTTCTTTGGATCAATTGCTAGGACAGTGGTTTCACGTAGGCCGCGTGGATCTCCGGCAACAAAAATTGGAGAATAATATTGAATAACGTCTCCTACACGCATTGGCTCATTGCTTTTTTCATTTTCGTCTATTGGTTCAAAGTTGTCCGGATCAAGTGATATTGCTTGTGTGTAGGGAATGTCGAGTTCCTCATCATCCGATCTATCATTATCACTCTCACTTTTCTCATCGACGTCAAACTGCACCCTACTATCACCCCTCTCAACAGAGCAATCAGCATAATAGTCTTCCAAGTCTTTCTTGGCATCTTCTTTTGATTCCTCCTCCAATTGTATAGCATGATGAAAGACTCTCTCTATAAATAACTTCTGTGCTTCCAACTGAGATGGGCTGCAGATATTTCTCTGCTCCTGCATGTACCGCTGCAGATAATCATCATTAAAGGTAAAGGATATATCATCTCTTGACCGATACCCGAATGGGATGAGCAGATTGTTATCAACACAGAGATAGCGTTTTTTGTTGTTTTTCTCAGTGGATAAGGTCAGGTATTCAATGAAAGTTGTCCCTTGATTATTATTGTCAAAATCACCGCCGCCGTGCTTTCGTTTGTATTCAAACACCTCCCCCCTACTTAATTTTCGACACGGTTGTAATCTCTCCCTATAAGTCCCCTTTTTGTTTTGACCCAAAATAATTCTATACCATTGCAACTGAGATGGTGATGTAATACCCTCTGGAATTGAAGCTTTGTTCGCTTTAGAAGCAGCGGTGGAACTGGGAGTATTTTCGGGAGTGGTGCTCGCCCGTGTGCCCGCCTTGCTGACTCTGTTAGCAACTTTGGCGAATGTGGCACGGGCAATTGTCGGCTTTTTACTTTTGATGCTGCTCTGTTTAGTTGATTTTCCATTGTTGTGGTTCGTCTTCTTTTTGTTGCGGTTAGAAATGATGTTCATGTGACTGCCTTCGCTATCACTACTGCTGCTGCCATCATCCATTGCAGCAATCGTCGACGGCTTTTTTGCGAACCTCACTGCATTCTTGTTATGACTACTTCGGCTCCGGTCACCATCATGAACCAAGGATAATGACAATGTTGCGCTTTCATATTTTGGATTTGAAGAAATCCAACCATTGTTTTCAATGCTGCTGTCATCTTCGCCATTGCTGCCTTGACCCTCACTGCTCTTCCGATTTTTTGAGAGCAGACGCTTTGGTTCATTATTCTTCATTATTATAAGGAATAGGGACAGTTATCAACGAAACTAAAATGCTTCAAGTCATTACAGCCACCATGGCAGGATGGCATCATCATGATGATACTGTAGAGATTTTGAGCAGATTTTGAGCTATCGTGAACATCATTTTATCGTTGGCAAGTTTCGTGCGTGTCAAAAGACATACTTACAGCAGGCGGGCGCGGGCGGGTAGAAGAAGTTTTTACCCCCCAATTTTACTTGTACCCACCCTCCAAATCTCAGCCTTGTGTAAAAGTTTTGTACCCCCTACGTGGATTACTAGGTAATGTACTGGGGAATTGGTACAAGACTTCCGATTTGTAGTTTGTGCCCCCCTGGATCCCAGCCAAGCCAAAATTCTTATACCCCAACCAAGGGTAAAACCCCAACGGGATAGTTCGAGCAACTCAACTGTTTCATCACTCGAGCGTGACAATTTACTCAATCACGCGTACACCA